>MQRK01080694.1:0-10899 GCA_001938485.1 Girardia tigrina
TTTATCATATGATTAAGTTATATTTAACTATCGAGAAATAGCTTAAGCAATTGTCTAATATTACAATATATAAGGAATTAGCATATTGCTTTATAATGAATATTAATTAAAAATTTAAAAAGCGGAAAAAAATATGACGCTGAGTATAGTACTCCCACAATTTTTGGAACAACGTTTGTTGAATGAAGTTGGTTCATTGTTTGTATATTTGTTTCCTTTTCATTCTCACTTTTTTGTCCTTCACTTTACACACTTGGGTCACTATTAGAATCATCTGAATATGATTAAAATTGTATCTTTTTCATTACTACTTGTTTTCTTTTCTTTTACCTTATTCTGTTGATCCTTTGACTGTTGACTTTAACGTATTGATATCTTTACTATGATGATGCATTATTAAAAATATTAGCCAGAGTTGGTATACATCCAACTATTAATTGCCATGAGAAGCTTAACATCGTATATAATCTATATGTTGACAATATTTGAGTCAAAACAACTTTTATTATAACGTAAATTACATATACACCGATTAGTCCTGCACAGGCTTGACCAAAGAATACAAATTTTCCCCACATCTTTTTCATAGTATTCCAAGTTGTTTATTAATAATGATCCACATTAAGAAAATTGTAATAATTTGCTTGACCAACTCCTGGTAATACTGTATCCACAATTTCCGTGATTACTCTTTCCCTTTTTGAAGGGAATAATAAATTTCTCCAAGCATCTTCAATATCTTCCGGTGAATAGATTTCAATTGTAGGCATTTGATCTAATGACGTAAAATTTATCATGTATTCCAATTTTGTTAATTCCGATTTTTCCACATTTTTAACCTCTTTGTTATTTGGTAAAGAAATCCAAGTGTCTGGTGTAACTTGGTATAAAGGAGCTGTAATATCATTACATTGTAATACCTTTGGTTTAGTTCCATTTTCGATTAACACTCTTGTAACAGGTTCCACAAATCTCAATTGTTCTTGATAATTTACGGGTAACTCATTTGTACACACATTATGTTTTATTAATTGAAGAGATACTTCTTTACATTTGAAACTCTATAAAGCTTCTCCCATAACTCTTCCGAATACACCATTTCCAGGTACCAATATTGGAGCTACTAAGTTTGGATTGGTAATGACCATTGGTATCCGATTCTTTAAAATTTCCCGATTTAATCTGCAGTCATTTAATATAATTTCTCAATAGATATTTTCGATTGTTCTTTGATTAAAATGAAATGCAAAATCTATTTTATTACTTAGGTATTGTGACAATTTTACATCTGCATTATGCACTATTCCAGCTTCTTTTAATTTTTCTTTTGATACATATAATCCTTTATAATTTGTTCGAAAGATCATTTTCCCACATAGTTTTTTCTCCTTCTTTCGAATAAATCGCATACCATCCTCCGCAAGAGATGGCATTAAAACTGTTGCTAACTTCTTTTGAATTATTGGAAATGCTTTCCTTGTATGAATTTTTTGGGTTTTAATATATCTCGTCTCCCTCGAATTTGCATTCCTTGTGCCTCAATAAATTCTGCCGATTTTAAAAATGCTAGGTTGCAATCTTTATAATTCACTGAATATAATAGAACCGACTCTCCAGTCTGACTACTGGTTTTTCTATAATTACAAAATGGATGAGATTGCAATTTACCCGTTGCCTCATCAAATATTCCATCAAATGTTCTCAATTCTGTTTGATATTTCTCTGAAATCATGATTTTGTATATTATCTTTCCACTCAATTTTACAGTTTCACCTTCACAGTCACCATTAGTTTCTAATACTCCTTATCTAACGACGTATTCTTTCATTATTGATCCCTCTTTTGCAGCTAACTTTAACTTTTCATCAATTTTTAATTCTCTTGTTTGAAACGCTGCTTCACAATTTTCAGTTAAAATAGCAACTGGCCTTGGTATAGATTCAATTTTTATTAAAGACGAATGGCTCCATTTTCCACAATGGAAAACATAGGTTGCCCTTTTAACAATACATTCACGTATTTTTGCTCTCCGAAATCCAGATTCCTGATATAAATAATATAAAACATTTGTATTTTCTTTTATACGTAAGGGGTATGCTTGGGCACATTCTGCCACATCCATTAACGAATAATTTTCCCAACTTCCGTTTGAGAGCAATCATAAGTGACAAGAGCTAGAGTTTGATTCATTCCCAATATAATAAATAAGATTAATGAAAACCACAAAAGTTTAGAATTTATATTTGAACTAGTCATATTTCCTTTCACCTTTTTATCAATTTTATTAACTCCTTTGTGCAAAAATGTTTTGTCAATTCTTGGAGTCAATGTTACTTGTAATCTGTTCACGCATTCATCTTTTATATTATCCAAATTATCATCATCATCCATTCCGTCCACTACAGTTGGTTCCAATTTTATTTCATTTTCCAAATTTATCGATTCATTTGTATTTGCCTGATTAATAATATCATTATTTTTACAAACTTCATGATCATTTTTAACATCCGAATTCTCTTTATGAGATATGATAATGCGATTTATTTCTCCATCCAAACACCCATAGCCATAAACGTAATTTTCGTCTTGTAACTCTTGATTCCGATAAAATAATTTTATTATTTCAGTTTTATTCATAATTTGTTCCACTTTTTCTCTTAACTTCTTAACTTTTACGCACTAATGCTCTGTTGTATATATAATATCATTCTCTGAAAAGTTCAATGACAAAAAATACTTTTGGGATCCTCAGACTCTCTTTTCGACAAAATATTCCGAATTTCTTTAAAATCTCCTGAAATTTTGTAATTTTGTGAACCTGAGCTACTAACAATGGTTTCAATAAAGATATTAATCTTTCAGATACTGTGAATTTATCTATTTCCTTTAGTAATTCTATAATTTTATCCTCGTCAATATAATCTCGTTTCAATTCCCTTACTAACTTCGATGTTATATCTTTAATAAACGACTCAGTTCCCAATTCGTATTTCAATTCCATATTCTCTTCCTTTATTTTTACTTCCACGGTATTCACCTGAGAAGGTAATATCCAATAATCAATTAGATATTCCTTGGGTTCCAATATTTGATTATTATTCATAAAAACCAAATTCTCTATTCCCATCTGTGTTACAATAACATATCTTAGATCCTTTACCAAACTTTGTGATGTTTGTTTTCCTTGTTTGAAGTAACCTGTCTTCCACAACTAATAATTATAATTTCTAATTTTTTTATTATCGTACATTTTCTCAATTCTTTTCCAATATTTTTCATTACTTCTCGTAATTTACTTTTTTGAATCACTATTATCGTTTATGTGTTTTGATAGCACTTTCAACAGATATTCCATTTTCTCCAAGTTTATTTCCATTTTTGAGATTTTTTCCACATTTTTGAATATTTTTCCCGTAATTTCCTTACTCATTTTTATTTGATTTGTCAGTTTACCTATATTAATTCTACATTTATCTAATTTTAAATCGTCGATCTTTATAAACAATTGTTTCTCATCCTTTATTTTGTCATTTTTACATTTATCACTTTTCTGTTCTGCAGCTTTACTATTATTTTTATTAAGCACATTAATTTTATTTATTGGGTTTTCTACCCTTGTCGATAATCTATCAAATTGAGTTTTTTATTCATCAAAATAGTTTTACAATAAAGTACTGCTACAATCTTCATCTGAGGACAGATAATTAACTTCAGGTGGCCTTTCTTGAAATTTTATCGATTTCTTTAGAATTGGCTGTGAATATAGTTTCGTATTTGATCTTCATGATCTGGCTATATGACCGTACTTTTTGCATATATTACACTGAATTTTTCCCTTTATATATAATTTATCTCTCTGACGTGATGGCGTTAATGATCTTGGTACTGTTCTACACATATTAGTCATATGACCTCTTTTTCCGCATTTAAAACAAGTTTTTGTGTTTGCTGTGTTAACTTGTGACGAATGGGTTTCATACCAGCATTGATTCGTGAAATGACCCAATTTATTACAGTTAAAACATTTTAGTACCCTTTGTTTGAAGTTCCTTTGGTCATTTATATTTGTTGATTGATTATTTTCTTGACATTTGTTTGATCTTGCATAGTTAGGACTTCGATTGCCATTATTACCATTGTTAAACTGTGTGCGTTGCGTACTTGAATTCCTATTACCATCCTCTTGCCGAAATCTTGATAACTTTGGCGAAACATAACCATCACTTTCATCTTCAGACCCACTTCGTTTAATAATTGACTTTAGCGGACGGTCAAATGATTTCATTTCCGTAGCTAAAAATGACCAATTCGGGTTGATATTCGAATTCATTTCGATTTTCATGGCTTTTTTCACCAATTCATCGAAATTAGCATATTCTACAAAACTTAATGCTGTCTTGACATGATTTTGTATGCCAGACAAAAATTGATACTCCACCAACTTTGACGTTTGCTCTGTCCATTATTTCTTTTCACCAAAAGCTTTCTCTGCAAATGTAAACAAATGAAAAGCTAATTCGCTTACTGATTCATTCACGTTTTGAACTCTATTGTAAAATTTTTCCACAAGATTCGACCAATATCATCGCTGATTAACTTTTCTGCCATTAAATCTTTTATTTTCGACCATTCTAAGATTGCCTCTTTATCAATTTGATTAAAAACCTCTCTAGCTGCACCTTTCAAATATAAAGGTAATCTCTGTATCATTGTTTTATCCGACCATCCATACGCTGAAGCATACAATGCGTTCCAAAAGTCTGTTCGCACCCATAAAAATCATCACTTATACAAATTTCCTAAGTAAAAAGACGATGAAGTGGAAGTAAATATTATATTTACAAATAAAAAGGTTATTTTTAATATTTTGTGTGGTATCCTTTCATCTTGATGATTGAAGACACCTTTCGCGGCATCGAATCGACAAGTCGACGACACAAAGAACTTGGTACGTTGTACCATAACTTTTGTATTTCTATCCACATTTTCTCTGAATTCAAAGTATCCATATTATTTATTTTTCTCTTTATAATACCCCACAATTTCTCAATTGGGTTTACATCTGGTGAGTTGGCAGGCCAATCAAGAATATTTATCTTCTTTGTTTTCAAAAAAGACACTGTTGATACTGATCGATGGCAAGGCGCATTGTCTTGCTGAAATATAAAATTTTGAAGAGGGAATACCAAGTATTGCCCTGTAATGTATATGTTATTGACAATTAGGTATTGATAGTTCTTCGAATTTAAATTTCCGTTTATCCGTTTTAAGATACCAACGCCAAATCTGGAGAAAGATCCCCATACATGAACTTCGGCACCGTGTTGGAGGACCTTCTTAGCACAAATGTGACTAAGTCTTTCATTGTCAAACCTTCTAACGATTTCGCTACGAGTGTGGCTATATGTACGGAACATAGATTCATCGCTAAAAACTATATTCGACAACTTATCGATGTCCCAATTTTGTTTATCCCGAGCCCATTCAACTCCTCTTTTTCGTTGCTTTCCATTCAATAAAGGCTTGTAAACAGCATAATGACTTTTTAAGCCGTACTTTATCAAAATTCTATTCACTGTACTTCGTGATGCATGTATCATTCCAGCTGCATTGAAAACTCCTGTTATTTTACTTATCGACATGCGCCTATTTTTCAAGAATATACGGTGAATAATTCTTTCAGAACGTTTTGGTAATTTTGAAGGTCGTCCACTACTTTTTTTATCTTCATATGTACCTAATGTCTTGAACTTATGTACAATTTTTTGAATGCTCTGCTTTGAAACAATAATACCATGTCTAACCTTCATAATTTCTTGTATCCGACCCGTTGAATGACCCTCGTTCATTAATTCTACAATAATAATCCTAAACCTTATATCTATATTTCGAGTTATTGAATCTAAAAGATAGACATTTAATTTATTCATCTTAAAAAAAGATGGTCTTGATATTTCAATTTTAAATTTACTAAAATTATTTAAATTAAAGCATTTAAACAAATTAAAAATTTAATAAATAGCATAAATCAAAATTTTAATGGGTGCGAACAGACTTTTGGAACGCACTGTACATATAATAATCTGTCATAAAATCGACGAATTCCACCGGATCTCCTCCATATTGATTAACAGGTAATCTTTGAAAGCTTGCAAAATCATTGATCGGTTCTCTATTTTCATCAGCCATTTCTGCTTTTTCCAATTTTTTATTTCTTAAATTATACATTGACACTTTGCAAATAATTTAATTCGACCACAATAGTGCTTCCTTTACTGCTTGAAATTATTTCAATACTATGATTTATTATTTGTGTATCCCAATATTCGTTTTCCAATAACTATTTTCCGATCAATAAATCTCGATGATTTACTTCCAATAAATACGCTTTCCAAACGATTCTTTTTTTGTTAATTCGCGATGATTACTTTCACTCCTTTCCAAAATAATAGTTACTTTAAATTCGATCCAATAATTACGAGCATAGGGTTCACCAATAATATATGTTGGGATTTTAAATAACTCAAATAGCTTTTCGATCCTGTTAAGCTCGACTCCAACTAAGTTTCCGTTTTCCGATACCACTAATAATTTGAAGGTTACCAATTCGTTCGATACGCTCGAAACCCAACTGAAAGTGATTATCTAAACCCAATATCCAATATCAAATCAAGACTTGATACCAAAGGTTTATTTATAATGACAATGAATATCGTTACACTTTCCAATATACACTTCGATGTAAGATGATATGGAGGTTCAACAAATATTTAAATTTTTTGTTATTACTTCTCTTTATATTAATTTCTGATTTTAAAAAAATTGCTTTGGGTATTTATACCCAAAAATTAATATAATTAAAATTATAATTAAAAATATATCAAAAAAAAATTTTTTATCTTCTGCACTTTACGTGCTTTATTTTTGATTTGGCACATTTAAGTGCTTTTTCATTTTAACTTTAAATGCCGCTTCTATGCAATCCACGCGCTTCACTCTCCGACTTGGCACGTTTAAGTGCTTCTTCAATTTATCTCCAAATGCCGCTTCAGTTCCTCTCTATGTCTCCCTCGAAATCAAGTTGACAAGCGCATGCACCAATTTGATAAGTGCATGCACAATCCATTCGGACTGTATTTCCCAATTTCATCTTTATTCCTTTTACTTTCACTTTCGGATGTGAGACCCTAACACATCGATTTGTCTACTCCCATGCCTATCTGTCATCTAGGTCTATCTTCAACCCAACAAACTATTATCGACTCGGCCTGAATATTCATTATTATTATTTTTAACAACTGGTCTGGACAAATACATCCCACGGGTTTCGAGTAATTAATTTTTTAATTAACACTCAATACAATCAACTCAATTTTAGCCTTCCCATCAAACTCAAAACAATCCGAAATCTCATCGATGCAATTTGACTGAAATGTCTGACCAAATGGAAATCTGAGAGAACGTTGTGTTCTCTCAACTGAGATTTCGGATTGTTTTGAGTTTGATGGGAAGGCTAAAATTGAGTTGATTGTATTGAGAGTGAGAAGTTTCATCTCAAAGATTAGCTTTTGGTGTGCTGTTAGCTGTCATCTTTATCATATGTCTCCGTTACCTTGTAAAGTACGGAACGATAGAGAAAACATATCGTTTTCTCAAACGGAAATTGATAGCTGATAATGGTTGGTTTGCGAGAATGAGATTGGTTGCATTTAGTGCATTTTCCTTAATTTTAAGGAAAAGTGAAATAAAGTTATTTTCATCCAATAATTTATTGGATAAATTTTATTTATTTTCGGCAAGTTTCCATATAGTGTACCTGCTTGGTACATTTTGTGCCTGATGATGGGATTATTTTTATCTCAAAACGCGTCGTCTTATTTTTATCCTTATTATATAGATTTTATCTTACAATATATATATATATATTGGCTATTATCTACCAATTCAGTAAATATGTGATATTAAAAGTGGTAAATAACCAGGACGAGAAAACATTAGTTTAAATATTGTCAGAACATTGGATATTGAAGTTTGACACTCCAAAAATTGTGCATGTTGTTAATGGTAAATCATAAATCATCAATGCCACATAAAATAACAGGTTAACTCTCTTATTTTTCCATAATACTACAAGTACCAACTATATCCATTCCGCTGCCGTTTGCACATATTACCGATGATATTGTCTTCTTATTTATTCTAATCTGCAACTTTCGTGCGATTTCCAAGTCAATAACATTGATTCGGGCACCTGTGTCTAATAAACAGTTATTTTCCATTCCTTCTATCCTAGCCTTAATACTGGGTCTATCGTTAAATTCACTATAGTCTAATTTCTCATTCGGTGCAATCTTACATTTAACTATCTTATACTCTTGAACTGAACTATCTATAAAATTTTTTATAGATTGTGAAGAATATTTTAAATTTGGTATGTTGAAATTGGTTTGTTGAATTTTATATGTTGAGTTTAGTATTTGGAAATGTGTTTCTCCCACCCAGGTGGAAAATTGATATTTTAGATGTTCACGATAAATAGTTATTCGAGTATAATTTGCATTTTAAAGTACAACATAAGATATTTAAAAACTTTAAAAATATTAAATCGTTTCAAATTTTCATATTAAAATTTAAATAAAGTAAATAGTTTTAACTAAGTTTTGAATTAAATAAATGTTCTTTCTTTCCATAAAATAATTTTTTAAATAAAATTAATATTTAATAAAATTATTACTAAAATTACAAAATTTGAACTTTAAAAATAAAATATGAAAATAATGAAAAATTTATTCGAAAAATTTGTTTATTAAAAAACATTAACTAAAAGTTATCCTTTTAGAACGATGTCGAATTACGAAAGCTTTACTGAGAGTTATCCAAAAGACAATTCTAATTGTATTGAAAATAAAAGTTCGAAAACCCATGTTGGTGTTCTTAATATTGTTGATACAGGTTTATTATAATCATTAAAACTACATTATAATTATTATAGAATACATTATGATATGCATTACTATAATTAAATTAGAATTACAATTACAATCATTAATATTACAAATAACCGGATCCAAAACATTCTTACTTTATAATTTTTGGCTCCTATTATCTCTTGACCTGATAGGGCCTCCGCATTTCCCGATATGTCATGAAATATAATTCAGATTCACATTATAAGATCAGAACACAAGATCATTTTTTAAAGTATAAATTCAAATTTTGTTCACGAAAATATAATCAAAATGTATAAAAGCAAATTATGAAGATACAAATATAAGAGTAGATATAAAATAGAGGTGCCTGGCTACAGGGAATGATAGTGGAAAATGTATTAAACATTATATACTACCCTTGCCCAAAAATCACCGGACACCTGATTTTTTTAATCACCTTTTAAAATAAATGAGTATAAAATATGAACCAATTGCATGATTTGTATAAAATAAAAGTTCATATATAATTTCAACCTAGTTTAATAATTATTAAAATAATTTTACTACTAAGTAATTTAATTATTAATAATTTAACAATAGAAACTTGAAATGTCTGAGTAATACTTAAATTTATTTCAATCTGAAAACAATTTTTATTCGTTCAAAAGTCTCCGAATAGACTAAATAAAGCCTTCTCAAATGATAATAATTCTTTGAAAATCATAAAGGAATTTATTTATTTTAACAAACAGCAATAAATAAATTTTATTTAAATGTCACATTTACCATGCTTTATAGTCATTCGAAATTGAAAAAAAATAGAAGAGAATTATTAAAAACTATGAATGCAACCATTTCAAATATTCATGAAAAGAAGCTTTTCAATAAGAAAAAATGCTGAGATGCTTCAAATTACTAAATCTACGGTCTACATACGAAAGAGAAAATCAAAAAATGCGACTGAAAAATTGAAAGAACGGGAGGCAAAAATTACGGACTCCCGGACTCGACTATCAAAATAATCAAGGAAAACAGGTTTTAATCTTCAGAGGAAATGAAAAGTATTTGGATTTCAGAAATAAAGAAGAACGTGTCTAATAGCATATGTAAAAGACAAATAAACTAAATTGGTTATAATAATTATACGGTTTGCTTAAATTTTATTAATCATTTATTTTAATCTATGATTTTTTGTCAAGGCTAAAAATAAACGATTTAAAAAAGATGCGGATACTAAAATGGGCAAAAAATACATAAAACATGGTTCTCGATACAATGGCTGAAGGTTATATTTAGTGATGAATTCAGATTTGAAATCAGTCTATCAGATGGAGGTACTCACATATGGCGGAATTCTGAAGAATCATTCAATTCAGACTGCCTGAAGCGAAAGATTAGATTTCAAGAATCAGTTATGGTTTGGGGTTTGATGACCACCCATGATGTGGGAAATTTACATATCAATGATTGTAAAATTAGATATTTTAATGCGCCGACAAATATCTAATTTTACTTTAGAATAAAATACTAAAATTAACCTAACTCCATATAGAGATATACAGAGTTAGACTAATTTATTAACAACTAGTAAAAAATTGAAAAAAAACAGGCTATCAAAAAAACAAAAAACAAAAATAGAAATAACCTTTGTTAAATAAAATAATAAACATTTATTTATCATCGAAATCCACATTTGGTATCATAATAACGGTAAATAAATACTTTATTTTTCAATCAATCTGATTATTGTTTTTCAGAATTTTTATTTTTGAGTATTACCAATTGGCCAATATTTTACGAGACTCTACACAAGGTCTTCTTTTAACGAACAATCTTTAATAAATAACATAACACAATATTAAAAATGACTAAAGTGGGCTTTGAAAGACGGGACTTTATGAAAGGGAATTAAGACATTTTTGAAAAGGATTTTGTGTTGTTTCTTTAATGGTACTTCCAATCCCCTCAC
>MQRK01080789.1:0-11559 GCA_001938485.1 Girardia tigrina
AGAGGCCATGACAGAAATGCACTGAATGCGTCAACAACAACAGCTACATTATTAAATGTTTTGACTTAATTTAATTTTTGTTTTTCTTTATAAGCGTCTAAGCATTGCTCGGAACTGTTCTTTATCTTTGTATGCATTTTATATTTTTTAAGTGTTTGTGTGTGTTGTCCATGTCTATGGGTCTATAATGAGTGTGATGCATCATATATGTAGTTTACACTACAATCAGCCTCTCATGCTCAAAATACTTTGTCTCACCTCCACGCGGTTAGGCCTGGAATTCTAAATACTTGTATTTTAGAAAACAAGTAGACAACGTTCAAATGTTAATGGTATAAAATATGTTTTGCAATTAATCATACTTCTAGTGACGTTAAAAACGTGGTAATATAAAAAGCTCTTTTTATACATATAATTATTTAGCAATACATTTATTAGTGAATGCTTTCGTACGTCGTTACCTCTGAACTTGGATTAGTGAGTATTCACAATTGACTCAATTGGGCATATTTTTTCATCATTGATTTCGTTGCAACGCGTTGTAGAGAAAAAATATGTTTTACTAAGGATAAATTTTCTAATTTACCAAGTTTTTATTTATATTTTGAGAGTCAGTTCTGTGACTCCAAATTGATTATATTCTACTATAGTGTAACTAACCAATTACAGTACATGGATTCCATTAACATAAAGAATTTAGAGTTACATTATCGAAAGCATTTATTTTATAAACCTTTTGATGCGAACATAAAATGCAGTGAAAAAGATGTTTATTCTCATAAGCAGATAAATAGTTAAAACAAAAATTTTAAGTGTATAAAAAATAAAAATTAATAAACCCCTAACTGTTTTATGAGAGTATGAAGTTACATTTTATTTATATTTGAAATAATAGAAAATGAGTTGAGTTCATAATACAAACCAAACTAAACAACTGAATAATAATCAAAATAATAATCAAGATAATAAAAATAAAACTAACTTTCACACCAGGCACACCCTGTTGACCTTCATTGCCAGGATATCCAGATAGTCCTTTCATTCCCTCTAGCCCTACTGATCCTATTTCTCCAGGATATCCCTTATCACCTTTTTCTCCCGCCGGTCCACTTATACCAGAAGAACCATCTCTCCCTTTTGGTCCCATAATTCCTTTTTTACCTATCTCCCCAATGTTTCCATTATCCCCTGATAATCCTCGTGGACCAAAAGGACCAATTTCACCGGGCTCTCCAATTTCACCTTTAACACCTTTATCTCCAGGATCCCCCGAAATCCCTAAGGATATTTTATGTCATGATAATTCAATAAGTTTATCAATAAATAAAAAAGATAAATTTTAGTTTAGAATTTTTTCTCATTAGATATTATTGTTTTATTTTCAAATTCTTCTTCACAACAAATGAGCAATTTTAAAGATTTTATTTAAAGGACATTTAATATTTTATAATATAAAATCAGTCATTATGCTGATTATATACCATAAGTGACTTTAACACTGATATGTAAAACAACCTCATTTAATCTTTATAAAAATAAATAATTTTATTATTATACGGGGTCTAACCCATTTCAGACATTCTCAGAATACACTGAAATATACCCAGAATACATAACAGGTTTATTACTAGCAGAAAGGTCTCGTTTAGTTCAGGAAGCACAGCAATTATAATTTTTTTGTTTGCAATTATAATTGCAAATTATAATTATTAGCAGTCATAAAACGACATTTAATAAAAAATTTACCATTACCTTATTTTATGAGTTTTACGATGCAATTCTTTAAAATGTAAAACTCTCATTGATTTACAAAATATAACATTTAAAACACAATAGCTAAAATGCCAAGTTTCGAAAGACCATCAACCAGGAATTTCTTCGCACGGCTATAATAACATAATGGATCTTTATATTTCTGTTTTGAAGCAGCAGCTTTTATAATTTGTTGCAAAATCGATTACATCTAGTTCTGATTCATGAACACCATATCTGGGTGAATTGTGACCCAAATCCTAACATATTTTTTCAGTTTCGAAAAGAATACCTTAATGGTTGAGACAAGGGGAATAAAATGGTAAGTTAACCATTATATAATAGGCGAAGTATTCATGTGTGTCCAGGCAATCCCGGGCACAACATTCCCGAAAATTCATTGATGAATGATTAGTATTTTAGGTGAAACAAGCTGCCACTGTATATCTTGGATAACAGAGGTACTTCCTCGCCGATAGCCACAATCAACGACATATTTTTGCATGTTTGTGAGTAACATACCATTAACTGATTTTCATCTTTTTGACAGTCCTGTTGTCCTTCTAATCCAAAGATTGTAAAAGATTTCATTAACGTAGAAGCTTTGATCAATCTGCCAACTATATTACATAAATCGCCGGGCGTATTCAGATCTGATGTCCTTTATCCGATCTGAGTTTCTTTCGTGCAATGTCCAATGTTCATTCAGGAATCTTAATATTGCTTCCTCTGATTTATTGATTGCCTTATTTTATTGGAAGGATCTCTACATTTCGGACATTATTGATTGTGGTTTTTCTTCAATGAATTCTATTAAGGATTATCCGAGTTCCTCATTGATGCTTGGCATCTTTTATCCTCTCCGTTTACCAAAGTATATGTATAAATGTATATAAGTTTATACATGCATATAAGTTAATTTATAAATGATTGTTTTGGTTGCTGATTCTGAAATATTGATTTGTCTGGCCAAGGTCAGATAATCCTCTAACCCATTATTGGCTTTATGGATTGTAGGAAAAAATGGTACCGGAAAAAAGGGTACCTATTAAGAACAACATTTTAACTTTTCATATTTTTATTAACACAAGGTGGATTATCCTCAAGACAAACTTTTTCAAAGCTGTCGTACGATTACATTCTCACTAAATTGATTAATGACTTTAAAATTTAAATCTTATTATTTTTAGCAAATGGAAAGATAAATAATTGTTAAAATATTTATTCAAAATCTCATTGGTTAAAATTTAAATGAATATTAATTATTTAAAAAATATTACTTCAATTTATTTGTTTAAATTGTAAATAAAAGTAATTAACTTATTTAAAATTTTACAATTATTTTAAATTAGAAATAAATTTAAACATTACATATTTTTAAATAATAAGAATTAAAATATTAATCAGCCATCTGGGTAGGAGAGACACAATTCTAAATCAACATACAACATTCAAACACAAAACATCAAACATTCAAAATATACCTCCAGTACCGAAAAAAAAGTACATGGAAAAAAGGTTCCGATTAAAAATCTACATCAATAAATTATAATTTTAAAATTAACTTTAGGCCATTGTAGGAAAAAATATACGTGAAGTGGGTGTCGTTGCCGCTGGTCTAGGGAATAAAACAATTAACTAAATAAATAGTTTCACTATTTTGGTTTTGATAACGTTAATTCCCTTACAATCTAATCCATTATAGCTGTAAGCTCTCAGGTTACACTAGTTTGGATTTAACTCTAAATTTTAGATTTATTTAAATTTTGTAAGTTGAATTACAAAATTTAAAACTCTCACATCATTTATTTGGTATTTAAACAAAAATCAGTTTTGAAAGTTTATTTTATTTCAGTAATTTTATTTACGTAATTTAATTTAAAATTTATATCTGATTATTGCTTTTTAATAAAAATATTTTGTTTTGATTTATTTTAATAAAATAATAACCTTTAGGGCCATGCAATCCTTGAGATCCAGGCTTCCCCATTTCTCCAGAATTTCCTTTTATACCAATTAATCCTCGATTTCCTACTGGTCCTTGAGAGCCTTCCGGTCCATTTGGGCCATCTGGACCAGGTATTCCGATTAATCCCGGAAATCCTTGAATGCCTCTTTCTCCTTTTATACCCGATGGACCAGGATTTCCAATATTTCCTGGTACACCTTGTTCTCCCACAGATCCTCGCTGACCTGTCATCCCAAGAAGACCTATTTGTCCTTGAGGTCCAGGCGGACCTACTAATCCTTCTTGTCCTTGATCTCCTATTCTCCCTGCATCGCCTTCAAGTCCTTGTGGACCTTTGTTCCCCTTTTCTCCTTTTCTCCCACGATAACCAGGAGGACCATGTATACCATCAGCTCCCTAAATTTAATTTATCTACAATTTATAAGTTATTTTCAGTTTATACAGGTAATCCTAAGGATCCAGAATCACCTCTTTCGCCATTTTTACCTGGTTCACCCTAAGATAGATCATAATGTTTTTTTATTTGAAATTTACTAACAATCTGTCCAGTTAGGCCGATATCTCCTCGAAGTCCACGGGCGCCTTGATGACCGATATCACCCATTGGTCCGGGTTCACCTTTAGGTCCATATTCTCCCATATATCCAGGCGGACCACTTTCACCAGTCAATCCTCGTTTACCTCTCACGCCTTTCATCATTATCTATGAAAAATGAATTGGTTTTACAAGTGATATGAATGATTAATGAGTAATATTTATTACCAAAATAATAATAAAAAGAAATTACTAAGAAATTTACGAAAAAGTTTTTACAAGTTTACAAATTAAATTTCATGTTTGAGACCAAAAATAAAATAAAAAAAGAAAGTTATTAGTTTTTCAAATTATGAACTTTCAGTCAAATAATGTGAAATTAAATGTAAAACAATTGAAATTAAACTTTTGATTTATATTTTGTAATTCCCAAATTGTGAAATTTGTTTACCTGTAATTCCTTTTGTTTATGGTCTCAGTGTGAATTCTGAATAAATATGGATTTGTGCTAAATAAGAAATAGTGGTTCTTTAAAATATGCTGAGTAATATACAAGTAAATTTCAAGATTTTAAATCAGAAGAGACGCTAGCTGAAAATTTAAATAAAAGAGTTAGGTTGTGTAAACGAAACTCTTTACTCATTGTTGGTTTATGGAAAAATCTCATCTCAGGAGAAAGGCGTCAGTAACCGGAAATGTTAAATAAATTGAATGATTGCAACATATACTGCTTCTACAGTGTTCGTGCTGTGATTACTTTTTTGGCCCTTACTTGAACCCAATTCAAATTAAAATATTAAAAAAAAAGAAAAATAATTAAATTAAGTAAGATAATTAAATAAATTTAATAAGTAATTTAAATAAATAATTAATCAAATATATATACATATGTATATATATCCAAAATATTGTTATAAATCCATCACGTTCATATGGTTTTGTGATGGCATAATTTAACTTTTAATTTATTTACAAGTCTTTGTAAATTAATTCTCGTCTCATTTAACCACATTAATTTCAATATTTGAATCGATATTCTTATTCACTTCAATTTCGTCCGATTTCCCCATGCTTCCTATTCGCTGTCACTGAATCCATCGTTAACCAACATTATGAATTATTTTTGAAATTTTGATCAGTGATTGGAGTTCATGTTTTTTTCTTTGTCCATTTGAATGGACCAATAATTGTGATAAGATTGACAGATCAATGTGTGTGTGGCTGTGTTGAGTGAATGTATGTGTGATTGGAGAAGAAATAATTTGTGTGCGTGTTTATAAAAAATTGATTTTTTTAAGCATTCATTTATTAATGAAATTAAAAAAATGTTATTGGTTCAAAACAAAATGAAATTTTAGTAACAATTCGTTGAATCTTTTTTGGATTGTTAAAATAATCAATTAACAAATAATTTTGAATATTGCCGAGTGAACAAAAAAATGTCCAACTCTTGTTTAATTGTTATTAACAATATTCATCGTGATTATATCGAAGAATTTCCAAATTACATCGTTCAAGGTTTCGAAAACTATCGGAATTGTTACCTAATATCGAAACAACAATTAGAAATTTCAGTCAAATCGAATGGATCAATCAAGAAAATAAAATTGATTTCAGTGATGAAGATACGAATATCAATATTCAAAAATTGATTCAACCAACATATAAAGATTTGAAAGAATCAATATAACGGACAATGAGAATGTCAAAAATAACTACGTCGTTTATATTGGAAGGCATGGAGCTGGTTATTCATCGGACTGGTTGTTAGAAGATGCTATCTTTTCAGCAAACAACATGCTAACGATACTCACCCAAACATCTTGGCATGAAAACAATTCTTTGGAATCACTTCCAATAAATATAATCACTCCCGCTAACTCAACCTACTGGAACAAGATTCTTTCTTCATTGAAGGATCTGGAAACCTAGCTCGATCGTATACGCGTATTTTCATTCTCATCTGAAAGTTCAACTAATAAAGACATGGAAAAATTTTGCCGAATTCTTTATGAAAAATATCAACCAGTATTAGTTAATGATGATATATTGAATTGTTCTCAAAGTATTGGTATTCTTCAATTACCGGAAAAAACGTATTATTCGATATTTTTGATGAAGTAAGCTGTCAAAGTGGTTTACTGGCATTGAACGGATTTAATTTGGTTGTTGACAGTGGATATAAACGAGCACCAAAATTTTGTAATTTCCTTCAGAGATTAGAAAAAAATTAATACGTATATTATGACTTCGTGGAATGGAACAAACTTATTTGGAATAGAAAGTTTACTTGATTTTAAACCCAAAGATACAAAAATAAATGATCTGTCGTGACCACATCTGAACTATTGTATATTGCCGGGGGTAATTATTGTATATTGTAATTATTGTATATTGTCCTGATCCATCAGTCGAAAAGGAAAGAGTTGATTGTAAATCATTCTTGAAATTAATTTATAGATAGAAGCTCAAAAGATTTTTCAGCAAATCAAACAATTAGACATTCCTCTTGTTCAAATGTTTCGCGATGCTAAATTAATAAACCAACATCAGTTATACTTTAAACTAAGTCAAGGATGTTTAGATGCGTATCAATTATGACCATGTAGCTCAGAAACTTCCGGTGACACTAAAAGATATGTTGACGAATGGAAAAAGGAATCGAAAATGAAATCAATTTATTTTGATGAATTAGTAAAAGATAATTCTAGCGAAATACTATGTAAAAGACCGGAATCAATAGAAGAGATCATCAAGAAAAGGAAGCTGGAATTCTACGGTCATCAAATAAGAAAACAAGCATTAGCAAAGGTTATTATTGAGTCAAGATCAACTAATTATTAAAATAATATATTGCATATTAACTAATAACACTATTAAAAAGAGCAAAAATAGTCAATAGTATGTATGGTATAAATTAAAATTTTAATTCCGATCGGAATGCACTTTTGAATTCTAACATAAATAGTCTATATCAGTCTAACCATAAACGTTCAACAAACAAAACGATGAATAGAAGTCTGGATAAAACTTACAGAACATATAATGAAGGTTTATGGAGTCAAAAACGTTAGTCAAATATTAGAATAAATACATTTATATTTAAAATATTCATGAATTTAATCTAACGACCTCATTCAATAATTATTAAATATATTACAAAAAACATAATATAAAAACATCTTTCAGTAACATTTTATTTTGAACAAAATAACGAGATTAGATGCATCAGTAATAGAAGAAAGAAATTTATTAATCTTTTATTTCTAACTGAAAATGTTTTCGCGTAAGTATAACGGATAATGAAAATACAAAACATATTCTGAGTCATCTCAATTTGGTCAAGGATGGTTTCTTCAAACATTATCCTCTTTGTCTTATTGAACTCCAGTAGAACTTATTTTCTATTTCTGGAAAACGAATTTTCAACCTTCTTTAATTTTCTTTTTCCATTCTTTGTATTAACTTACTTTCTATCTAGGTATATATATGTTTCCATGGAATTTAGAAACATGTTTTTGAAAGCTCGATCGATTTTCTTCAAACTTTGCACACTTACTCATTCTCGTTGACAATAAATGATAATGTAAAAATTTGATCGAAGAAAACTTTTTAAAATCCCTAAATCGGAAAAAAACGGAAAATTCGGAGTTCCCGAACAATATTAATTGCAAGATATCTACTTATAAATTATAAGTAGTTTATATTAATTTTTAATGTGTTTTTTAATTAAAGTTTTTTAAATTTTACAAATTTTGTTGGCAAAGTAGAGTTTTGTCTACATAAAGAATGGATATAAAAAATTTAATTTTTTGATTTACTAATTCTTATTCAATTTTTTTAATTTATTAATTTGGACGACTTGTATTAAATTACATGTAACAACGAATATCAAACCTGCAAAATTTATTTTTCAACACAAATACTTTCTTAATAGATATTATTTAAACAAAAATATAAAATATTTAACATGTAACATTACATTCAAATTCTTTATAATTTAATTATAAAATTAATCAATCCTTTCTTGAATCTACTCAATCAAGTGTTTGAAAAACTCAAGTGGTCTGCTAAATTAAATCAATGAAGTTATTTTCTTTATTTCCAAGTATTAACAACATTAATGTGGTTTTTTGAACACTTAGTATTATTACAATTAGAATCGTCATTACAACAGTTCTTCAAATCACTTTTGGTATTTGATAATTAATAAATATTCTTTCTTAATATATATTTTTCTGTCTGTCATCCTAGTTTTTTGAAAACAAAGGAAAATATTTGTAATATAAATTAATCATCAAAACTCTCATTCGTTAAAATTAAATCTAAACATTTAAAAAAAGAAGTACCAATTAAATTAATATATAAAAAATTTAAATTACACTATAAAATTAAATATTACATTTGAAAATTTCAAAATTACATTTGGAATATATTTTTCATATTTGTACTTTAAAATTAAATTAAATTATTTTTAATTAGTAAGAATCAAAGAAAATATCAATCATCCATATGTGCAGGAGAGGCACAATCCGAATCAACATACAACATGAAAATCAAAAAACAAAAAAACAATTCAGAACATTCCTCACATCAAGAAAAGTTTGAAAAGTTCTGCTTGATAAAATTTCTGATAAAATTTTTATTGTCTATTGTCCAAACTTTGCTCGACAAGATTTGAATACAAATTTTACAAGAAATTTATGTTATTTCCTGATTAATCCTACACTTTTGTTATCTATAGATAAATCTATGTTTGCATGATCAGTAGTAAATTGTTAAAATTAAATGTAAATTTCTTTTGAAGACATAAAATCATTAAATCATATCGATTAGTTAAACATATTTGAAATGTCCTCTTCATTGATCTAAAAAGGCTCATCTCTGTGAAATTGAGTCACACATTCCTCTTTTACTTCTCAACCATTTCTCAAATAATGGAACCCTTCTGCAAATATATCATTCGTGTTGATTTTATTAACACTCACCTTCATAATTACTTTATCTGCAAAATCACATGAATTTTAGACTTGGGTATCTTTGAAGCCATTTGCTGGTGTTTGTTTGTTCATAAATTGTTGAAGACTCTGTCGGGGGTGATATGTCTCAATACTAATAATTCTTATATCTAAATGAAGATGACTTGAAGGCCATGTCAAATTTACAAGTCAGAATATTCACAATAAAAATTAACATAAAATAAAATAAAATAAATCTCAGGTATTTTAATTAGAACTTATCAATGTTTGGGTTAGGTAACTTTATACTACCTTTGTGAATTTGAATGAAAATAATGGATATTTTTGACGAAATAATTAGTAAATGCACTAACTAAATGTTCTGAAAGTCTTTGGCGAAACAAAGCCTGTCGAGCATGAGGACTTCCAATTCCTACGTTAATTGGTAAAATATAAACTTCTCCAGGTGGACCTTGATTGCCATGTTGACCTGGCAATCCATGTGAACCATCGGAACCCTAATAATATTGAACAGAAATTGTTTGTCAAAATAATTTAATATACCGCTGATCCTTTTTCTCCAGGGTCTCCTGGTTCGCCCATTGCCCCAGGTTCGATCTATACATTTATACAAAATAATTAAAATCATTAATTAATCACAATTTGATGTTTATAAATTTTTGAATTTTTAAAAATTATATCATTTCAAACAGAAATATATTTGAATTATTATTTTAAGTAGAGTTGGACAGCTTTATTGTATACTTCATAGTGCCTTGCGCTCAAATTTAATGTTTCGAAAAAGGGGTCTATTAAAGATACATAATTGTAAAGATACATAATTGTATACTGAAACGGTTCCGCGAAGGGAACCAAACGCGTCTCTTGAATATCTCGATGAACGCTCATTCCCTTACGCCTGGTTGAAAGCATCTTTCATAAACAAATTAATTTGTATTTTAATAATAGTTAATAAGAAATTAATTATCAACTTATTGTCATTAATTAAATTTTTATTTATCTATTTAAATACATCTATCCACCGATTTACACGGTACTTGTTTTACACGTTTTCGCTATTAAAATTAATGTTTAAAAAGCTTTTTAGTATAAATTAATTTTTAAAAAAAATGGAAATTAATAAAATAACAATTTGTTTCATGTTAAACAGATTTAAATTTAAATTAAAATATACATCTAAAAGCGAAAACGTGTAAAACAAGTACCGTGTAAATCGGGGGATAGGTGTAGTTATTTTGGTAGCATAAATTTTATGTCTTTCGCACAAAGAAGGATTAGACAAAAATATTTTTTATTAATCTGAAAATATTTACACTACTGAATTTCTGGTTACTCCGGGTAACATGACAATATTTGCCAATACAAATATTTATGTCATTCACAAAGTGTGCACCCACAGTATCAGTGCCCTTTTGTCAGTTGAGCGGCAGCTTATTGAGACTATTTTAATAAAAATTTGGTGGGCAAGAATGTAAAAATTCCTGGAAGTGATTTTTTCCCCATGAAAAAGTTTTTCAAATTAAGGAATAAATGTAATTGTGACAAAATAAATCATTTTAAAGTGAAAAATGTTAAATACTCTCAGGTTTGGTTGCCCTCCGTCCTCCCTCGAATTATCCTAAATTAAATATATAAATTTTATAAATAAATAATAAAACCATACTTCTTCATTAAACATTAGTTCAGATGGTTTATCACAAGGTTCTACAAAATATTCACATTGTTTATAAGCTGCTTCAATCCCAAGAACAATCAAAAAACTTTCAATCGCTCCCTTAATCCAGTAACTAAATAAGGTAGAAATAGATTATTAATCATACTGAAAATCCTTTTTCGGAAAATATTATTGTTCCCGAGTTACTAAATCGTTTATTATTGTTGTTCCAACTTTGAACATCAATTTCGTTACAATCAATAAAGAGTTTGACAGAAGACCTTTGTAAACTAAATGCTAAGTGATGCCATCTATAATATGTTTGATAAGATCAATTATTCACAATTGACTCTCACTTTCCATCATCAATCATTGAGTTGAATATTAGAGTGTTTCTATTATTATTTAGTAACATATATTGTAAACTTATTTCTTTTCCAAGTTTTAAACATAAAACAGTTTCTCCATCCGAATTCGTGACATAAAATACTTCTTCGGTTACTGATTGTGGAATTCTAACCGTTAAGAGTATCGAAAATTCTGAAGGCAACCCGCCTAAAGCAAGTGTAATATTAGGCATTATTGTTAAAATTATAAAAATATAAATAATTGTAGGGGTTATCTAAAATTACCATAATTAATAAAGTTTAAAATATCAAAAATATAAAAT
>MQRK01080914.1:0-10069 GCA_001938485.1 Girardia tigrina
ATTTGTATATATATATATATATATATATATATATATATATATATAAAATTATTATATAATATAACTATATATGTCGGAAAGGGGGTCACTACAATATAAATTGGCCTTTAATAAAATAAATTATTTCCTATTCAATGTTAGAAATTGTCCCCTTAAAACGAAAACTCAAGTAATTATTTAGAACTTTAACATAATTTTTCTAAAATTTATTAATATTAAGACACTTTGAACTGTTGTTATTTTCGTATCAATTTTTGTTTAGAGACATAATAAATTTAAAAATAGTTTCAGTTCATCCGATCAAAGTGTACCCATAGTATTGCTGAAATACATCCAGAGACTTGATAGTTATAAATGCAGACTAATCTGTTGATAAAGTAATCATAATGGAGGATGTAAATTACCAGTTAAAACTAAGTAAAAGTAAATTTAGTTTTTATAAATGAAGTAAAATATTAATGATGTATTCTTAAAGGACACTTGACGGACAATATGTTCACAAAAATAAATATATTATATAGCAATATATTAATCTATTTTTTATTGAAAAATTGATTTAATTAATGGAAAATTTAAAATTTAAGGAACATTTTTAAATGGAGAAAAAATCAGAACATTTACGACACATTATGATTTTCTGATAGAGAAAATCTGCAACCTGGAAAAAGATGGCGAATATTTATGAATCCTATCAAGTGTCTGGGATTAAATGTCTCGCGATAGTGTCGTGAATTCCATACATTTTTGATACGCAGAGGCCTACTTAACATATGTCTATCTACCGGAAAAAACAAAAGGAAAAACTTTTGATGAGCATATAATGTAAATTTATTCAAATGTTTAATTTCAAAAGTAGCATAATCAGGTTTAAAAGATTTGTCATTTTTAAATTGCTTATTCAAACTCTCACAATTGTCTTGGCATTTTTGCTCACTGAGTGGGTACAAAACTATCCGGTCAGTATGTTTAAAACTACCACATATTATATACTTTTTGTTCAGCTTTCAACTCCTTTAATCGATTAATAACACTTTATGTATACTAATTAACAAGATTTTCACATAGAATACAAAAATGCGCCTCTTAACCGATTGGTCATCGGATAACTCCTTCGGATTGTGGACACGAAATCTTGACACCAAATCAATCAAAAACCTAAGATTTAAGTTCTATTTCAAATCGAACTCTAAAAATCGGCATAGTTCATGTGAGTATGGAACCTCTTTAAAAATTGGAATCCAATTTTCCAAAAAAACCCGCAATATTCCGTGAAAGAGAAATCTTAACCAATCTTCGTGGTTTCCAGTGGAAACTTTCCACAGGCTTTTATAAGCCTGGTTTAAACAAATATATTATATTTTTATTATTATTTCTTGAATCTCTCTGCTAGCTGCAACCGCCTGGTGTTGTGTTTCAATAATTTTGTCTAATGTTATCAACCTCCATAATTATCAAAACAGTGTGGGCGACTGAAAAAGGGCATATAGGTATGTTCAAGGACTTGAAATTTCTGGATGAAGGAGTCTCTCATCAACAAACGACGCTTCGAAAGACGGTATTAAAAATGACCTAACTTCGATTCAAAGTACGTTCGGATACATCTGAATTTGTATTAACCTTCCCGTATCCATGGTAGTAAAAATTACGCCTTGTTAATCCGTGCCAAATTTGCTTTAAATTATCTTATTAACCTTCGGCAAGCCAAGCGATTTCAGTCCTCTTCATCCCAACATCCCCATTTTGACACATTTTGTATTTTGCTAAATTAAAAGTAAATAAAAACATATATTGACATAATTTGGCACAGATTGACAAGGTCTCATTTTTACCACCATGGAAACGGGAAAGTTAATTATCAAAACTTTGTATTTTAATTTTATATTTCATTTTTCAATTAGTTATATTAAAATTTAAAAACAAATTTCTATTTATTATAAATAATTTTTACAACATGTTAAAATAAAAAATAGTATTCTTATTTCTCCACTTGAAAAGTCTGGGGAAGTTTGTGAGGAGTTTATGAGATATTTAGATGATAGCTTGATAAACTATTGTCCTATGAAATTCGATATTCTGAAACTATTTAATTGGAATATTTTATTATTTCAATATTATTATTATTATTACTGTTTTGAATTATAAAAAATGTTTTCTAATTAACTTTTTTTAAATAATGGTAAATTAATATACATGAGCTCTCCAAATGATTAGGACAGCATTTTGTTTCAAATGTTTTAAAAATATTGCTTAAAAGACTTAATAATATTAACAATTTATGTATTATTTTGTTCATTTTTATCTTAATTTCCAAAATTCATGAATGGTTTTATACAACTTTACCTATTTTCGAAAATCGAAACAAAAAGCGTTTTCTTTCCGCTAAAAATGATAAGGACAGCTGACATGATTATAAGTTTTGGATAGTAAAATTTAATATTTTGCAATAAATTTTGTTCACTTAATTTAAAAGGTTATCAATTAATCCATAGCCGTAATTAAGTCATTGGCAAAGGTAAATACATTGCATGGCCAGTCAGGAAAATCATCTGGAGTGCCGCACAGAAGGGAAAATATTATCGCAAAATATCAAAGGAATTTGGAACTTCAAAAACAGCTGTATGGCAGCTAGTGCAGCGGTTCAAGCAATATGGAACCACCAGATACTTCAAATCATCTGAGTGTTCAAAAGTCACTATGGAATGGGATGATAAAAAGCTTTTAAGTTTGAGCAAAGAGGATCATCGAAAGACAGCTGTGGATTTCAATTGTTAAATGAAGCGTGATTAAAATTTCGAGTGCAGCATTTCCACAACGAAACGACGACTCAATAGTGACGGTTTGTTCGGACGATGTCCAGCAAAAAAGCAACTTGTTTCTTTCAAGAACCGCAATGCTCGAATTGCCTTTGCAAAGAATCACATGGATCGGCATATTCAGCAGTGATGCTAGATTTTTAAAAAAATTGTATTAGTCAGTATACAATATATAGACCCTAAACTTCAATTTAACATCATAATTAGCGATGGCATACCCTGTGTGAGACCCTGTATGAGTTCCGCAAATCAATTGTGAAAGAGTTATACATGAAATTGTTAAAAAGTGAGCTGATGTTACGTGATATCTCTCAGTAAGAAGGTTATGTGGTCTCAGAGATCCCGAGATCAAAATCAATTGCAAAATCAATAATGTATTCCAGTATTATTATTATTAATTAATTAATAATTTAGCAGATAATTTGCGCAGCTTATTTTTGCATCGGTTTTTAAAATTAAACGACTGAAGTCTAAATTTCAAGAACATATATATCAACTTTTTGTAAAAGATTTAGAATTTGTTATTATCAATATTAGTAAAATATTTTCATCTTTTATAATAATTATAAATCTCACCAGCAGCATTTCCCGGTTTATACAAGACGCCCCATGGACCGTTTTGATGAGTTAATTCGTGAAATATAATTGCAAATGAATATATATCCCCCTTTTGGCTGCCTCTTCTCATAGGATAAGGTTCTTTGAGGTGCTCCGGAGATTTCCACAGCAGCTCTGATATAAGATCATATATTTAATAATAATTAGCTATATAATATTTGAAATACAATGGAATTTAATTCATTTTAAATGACATTTAATTATTTTCATTAACTTACACAGCAAATTAAAAAATAAGTCGAAATGTAACATGTAATAAAAATTAATTAAAATTAATATAATAATTATATTAGATTTACATTCTAACCAAATTCATTTGTATTTGGAAACGTAAAATAGTTTTTTTTTAAATTTTAATTTATAAATAATAAATACTTATTGGTATTATAGATGAAAAAAATAATATTTTGCAAAAATCTAAATACGAATCTAAAATAATTTTAAAAAAATCAAATAAAAAATTAAATAATCAAAATTTTATTCTCATTTAAAAAATCGTTCTCTAATTCATAAGAATTCGAACTCGTATAAAACTTATAATATAAATGTAGCAGGGCCTTCTTTAATATATTGACTGTGGGCGGGACAAATTCCCCCCTAGAGACCGAAAATGCCCCCCAAGTCTAAGGCAAAAGTATGGACTGTGTGGGGGGGCAATTCTTTTTAAATCGATTTTTAAAACTACCTTTCTATTTTTTGTGATCATAACCTGATGTTTTTGAAACAACAGAAGATTTAAACGTCGGTGTTATATTAGAAGACTCAATCACAAATACACACATTGGCTCCTTCGCAACAGAAAAATCCACTATCAGCACTTTTCACAATACTATGAAATGTTACAAGCACAGAAAAGTGAATGTAAAATGGTAAGTAAAAAATATTAATGACTATTTTGAAGCATATATGTTAGCAGAAGTTGAAGGAAAGTGTAAAACACAATATGTGAAATGTAGAGCGTGTGAAAAATTTGTGAATGTAGCTTCCAAGTTTGCTCACAATTGCACTATTTACTTGGCTTATGGCTGCTGTGCAGATACAACTGTCAAACGTTGCCATAGATCATCTTGACTCAATCTTCCATAAGGCAGCAGTGTGATATGTAGATTTATAATTACAGTGGAAAATTAACTCTTCTCATCACCCTTGGCTGAAGTGTTATCAAAAGTACAGTTAGAAAGTTGGGGAGTTTCTTATCTCACTCGCCGTGGACGTTTATAATGACAGTCTGATAAGCACTCTTTCAGCAAACAACTTGCTCTCAAGGTATATAACTCAAGTAAACAGGTCAAAAATTATTAACAATATTCACGAAAATGAAGTTATTGCGGGACGGGTCGTTGTGTGTAACCGCGTCCGCAATACTGTTGACTTGATTGAGTTCAACGCATTCGTTAGTTACCGTATGACCGGCATCTAAATCGTACAACCTATTACACTATAACAGTTGATGTTTAGCCTGACTTGTCCTATATGTAATTTTAATCTAAGTAACAGTCAATTTATTCAATTGTCGGGCCGATCGCTCCGTCTCGACAGTCTTTTCTATGTAGTATTAAATGAGAATGATAATTTTCGATAAACGTTTATTTATACGATGTAGTATCAAATTGATCCTCCATATTCCATCACTAAACCGTTTGATGTTGTAAGTTGAATTTGTGCGTTTTGTTATTTTTTTAATTAGTAGAGTAAAACAAATTCTTTGTGTTTGAATTTTTATGTTTTTTATGAATCTTGAATTTTATAAATTTTAATTTAATTTTAAATTTTTTTTATTAATTATTGATGTAGTTTTAGATTTTTATTAATTTAGTTTTTGAATTTTAAATAATTTTTAATGTTGTAGAGTTAGTGTATACAACAGAAACGAATTCCCTATTGGAGGAATTTCAACGTCCCTCATTGACATGACTTTACAAAGACCAAAACTGCTATCGAGAAATGCTACTCATAGTTGCTGGAGAAGTTCAGAAGGAACTCACTCGTGAGCTGCATGATTGCGTTGCTTACATAGTACAAGTTGATAGCAGCATCAATCTGCAAATGGTAGATTACAAGTACGTCTCTGCAAGAATAGTAACAAAAGAGCGTGAAGTAAAGAACGTCTTCAAAGTCTTTAACGAACCTCAAGAGATTGAAACCCTTGGACTGCTGTAAGCTACTCAGCATGCCACCGAGACCATGGTTGCACCAACTTTCAAGCTTATTGGTGTTACAACAAATGGCGAAAGCGCTAAAACAGAATTAACAAAGGAGCTCTGGAAGCTTATGAAGAATTAGTTACATCGTGATCTATTAACATTGTGGTGTTCTGTTCATAGAATTGATTCATAGAAGTGATCTAGCTTTTAAATGCACTGTAGGAGGCGTTTCGGAGCTACGTATCTGGATTAAAAATGCCAATTATTTAGCTACCTTCTTTAGGAATTCTAAAAAGGCAGCTAAACTCCTGCATCAATTTCTACCATCGGTGAATCATTTCCGTGCTCATTACAAGGTTCGAATTGCGGATCATATGATAAACGGCTTTTAATGGACATTCGTCATGAACTTTACGTCTGTAAGGAAGTTTCTAAGTTTTCAGAAGTGTAAGGCGAATCGAAAACTGAGAGAGCAACAGCACGGGGATATTTAAAGATATTTAAAGGATATTTTGTAAAAGTACAAATCATTGAAATAAATAAAGTAAAATTTTAGATGAAATTATTAATTTGATCAATTGAAATTTTTTTAAAATAAAATATATTAGATTTAATTTCTCTTAACTAAAATATTTATGAAATAAACTAGTTATTTTAGTTCTTTCCAAATGAATCACATCAAGTTACGCTTAATGGTCTCATAGTTGATGTTTTGAAAATATTTCGTGATTTTCAAAAGCAACTACAGCGTGACGATTTGATTCTACCAGAGATAATAAGCAATAGAGATTCGGCACTTCATAAATTAAACCTTATATCTACAGCTTCAGGAAACAGAGACTCATTTTAAGAGCTGTTAACACGAATATGCCAACTATAAGAAATCAGGATGTGGTGCTGCTCAAAATTTAATAATCAAGTGACTTGAGTATTTTCTTCTTTTAAATCTAAGAACACTTGATAGAAAAAAACTGTTTGGAATAGGAAAATTAATTATAAAAATCAAGATAAAATAACTATTTTCATCCAAGATAAAAAGTTACCGTATTTCGGCACATGACCATTCCAGATTGCTTGTGCCACCCCAGTGAAAATTTCTTAAAAAAGGCCCTGAAATGTAGGCAATGAATTATTTTAAATTGAATATGAATTATTGTTAAAAACCCATGCAGTTGTTATTGCTTAAATATTTTAGGCGATTAAAGTTTCATTTTTATTAAGAAAAGATGGATACTGAAATTTTTACGAGAATATTTACCATGTATGTTAAAGGAAAATCAGTAAGGGAAATTTCCCAAATTTTGGATATAATTAAATTGTTGATGTTCGATTACATTAGAAAAACTAAATATCTACAGAATTACTCATTGCCAAAGACATCTGGACGACCAAAGTTGATTATAGCTACTGTGATAACAGGTGTTTCACGAGGATAATTCTTCAATATAGTCATGCTACTGTTCATGTAATCAACGAGAAATGTAGTATGTAGACAGGCATTCGTTTTTCTGTGTCCACTTGTCTCCGACGAATACATGAATTAGAAGGTGAGCTTATATTAATAAAATTATGTCACTATTTATTAGGTTAAAAAAAACCGTTTCTGATATCTATTCAAATGAAAATAGACTTGAATGAATAATCAAGTTAAGATAAAACTATTTTCAGACGAATCTCGTTTCGAATTGTCTAATTGAAAAAAAGAAACATCGGTCCTAAGACTTAGTGCAGAGTCATTATTATTGAACTGTTTAAATAGAACTCTGAAATTTCCAGAGAGTGTAATGATTTGGGGTCGTATGACAAGCAAAGGATTTATCAGTCTTTTCTTAATAGAGGTCACTATGAACTCTACATAGTATACCGAGGTATCGAAGGAAAATCTCATCTGATCTATTACACAATATTTTGACAATGAAGATTATATTTTTAAACAAGATAAGTATCTTGTCATACATATAAGTTTACAAAAACTTGGATGATGAAAATAATATTTCATAGAAAAATGATTTTCAAGAAGCCCAAATTTAAGTCCTTTAGAGAATGTTTGAGCAATTATGAAAAAGAAATTACAAATATCAGTATTTATACAATTTAAGTAATAGAAGAATGAAAAATGTCATAAAAGCATAGAGTGATGTTACAAGATTTTAAATGGTAGATGTCTGAATTCCTTTTGAATAGAAAAAAATTGTTTGAATGTGATTACAATTTTTATTATTTAACTTTTTTATTTTATTTATTCAAATTATTTTAGAATTGTATTTAGATTATCGTTGTTAGGATAAATAAATTAATATCAACACATATTTATATATAAATTCATATCTGTATTTATAATATATCAAGGATCCATTATATGATTATATAAACTCCTGAAATTGTTTGAATCATTCAACGTAATTATAAATTCGCGCATAATTTAATTTTGATTTGCAATAAACATTTCTTTGATTTCCGGTTTTTAATGGATAATTCTTACAATCGTAAAATATCAAATTAATTCATCTATAATAAAAACAAGTATTTATTCTATTTTAATTTAAAAATTTTAATAAAAATTATTTAACACAGAAATTTGAGTAGTATGAAATTTATATAATGTTTACAATAACAGTTTACAAAAATAAAATGATTATAATATAAAATATGAATGCTAATAAAATTACTTTATGAATTATTAAGTATTCTTACTTTGTTTTTTTCAAATTAAAACATGCAATTTTAAGCATGAAATATACTTTAATTGAAGTAATGTGTCACTCCATTAAGGCATTAAATTTCTCAATGCGAAATTTTTTATTAGTGGTTCTTTCCATCATCATTTATCATTCATTTATCATGTTCTTAGGAAAATTACTCTAATGTGAGATTCAAGAGGCACATGATGATATTTGACTTCTTTAAAAACTACAGGAAATAGGATTGGGAGGAATGTTTTGAATGATGCAGTGTGTGTTGTATTTTGTGTGTTTTTGAACTTTTTAGAATTCTCTACTACCTATGTTGATGTTTTTGGGTGCTTTGTGATTCAGATTGCTAAAACAGAATTTTTAATTTCAAATATTCATGGATATTTAGTTTGCAAATTCAAATTAAATAATTTTGTTCAAATTAGAAAAATTAAGACTACTGTAGTGCCCTACTTACTGACACTGCGTGATTGTTTTGTTTGCATGTTTTTTTTACCTTTGCTTTCGGGTTTGTACATGACCTTGTTTTGTCTAAGTGGTAACTGTATATAGGCTTTCTTGAGCGTGTTGCGTATTGGATATGTGATGTTGATGTTTTTGGGTGCTTTGTGATTCAGATTGCTAAAACAGAATTTTTAATTTCAAATATTCATGGATATTTAGTTTGCAAATTCAAATTAAATAATGTTCAAATTAGAAAATTTAAGACTACAATATTTTATCTTAATCAAGAAAGATGTCTATGCATGAAAGTTATAGCATGGATTGTCGCAAACATGATCCAAATTGTGTTTTTAATAAAGATTATTAACATTATGTGAATTTCCTTTCTGAGATTTAAATTCATATTTGTAAATATATAATGTAAATTAACTTTATAATTTTTTTATAAAATATGTTTCAAAGACATTCAAATAACTCTCCCATGTAAATAAATGTGATTTTATAAAATGAAAATTGTTTTATTAATTGTACAATTATAAGTACGTTTTAAATTTTTAAATGTTTTAGAACCAAAATTTGATGTTTTTAATTCTTTAAATACTTTTAACAAGTATAATTCTGTTTACTTTTACAATTCTTACTTTATTATTAATTGAAGAGTGTAAGAGGATTCCATAATAATTAACAAACGATTATAAAACAGAAAATATATATTTGTGATTTAAAAATTACACGTGTTGTTAATATTATTTAAACAAATTCAAGAGATTAATTTGAATATTATTGATCCATTATTGTAATATATTTAGAATAATAAAGATAATATAAATATCATATAATTATTTATCCTTACATCCCCCTTCTTTAAAAGGCTTCAGTCATTCGATATTTCTGTTTATTATTCGACCTGTTTTATTGCGCATCTTCACGCACCGATCATGTTCTTTACTAATGATTTCATAAGGTCCCTCATAACGATCCGAACCTTTTTGTCGATTTTCTATTTTCACTAATACCCAGTCTCCAATCTGAAAATTCCGTTTTGTGGTAGTTGTTACTGGTTTTCCCATCTCTAATTTTTTGATTTCATCAATGATCTTCTTGTTATCCAATTCGTAATGTCGAGAACCATCAAGAGTCAATCGTTTCCCTAAAATTACTTCCGCCGGAGTGTATCCAATCGTACTTTGTACTGATGCGTTGAGATCCTGGATTAGGGACGATGGTCGTTTGAAAGTCTTTCTCAATCGATCCTTGAAATCCGTGATTTTGCTATCCACTGTTTCGTACGTGGCTAACATATCTCGGTCCACGAAAGCTTTAACGATTGTCGCTTGAATAGCCTCGTTGATCTGAG
>MQRK01081062.1:0-11171 GCA_001938485.1 Girardia tigrina
TAAAATTTAAAGTAAATATTTTTAAATAAAATATTTTTCTCAAGTTAGTTCAGATTATAATGAGAGATATTGAAAAATTGATTGATGGAATCTAGTGAAAGCCTTACTGTTGATCATCAAAAAGATGATAAAAATTGTGAATGTAATAAATGTTCAGTCAAATGTGTGAGTTCTCTTAACAATTGAAACAAATTTATGAGGAACTATTTCAATTACATAATCCAGATCTCAAAATTCTAAATATAAATAATAATATCGATAAATATATAAATGTTATTTTATTCAATTTTTCATAAATTTAGATCTTTAAAAATATTTTGAAAATTCAATTTAAACATAGTGATTATTAATAATTTAAACTATAAATTATTTCTCTTTAATAAAACATTTTATTTGTTTTTAACAAAAATTTTCAAAAATAATTTACAACTTTAAGATACAATTCACAAATTTGAAATACAGAAAATATTATTATTTTTATTTTTGAAATACAAATCACGATTTTTTAAAAATACAAATATTAATCACTATTTAAATTTATTATTATTTAATAGAGATTTTAATTATAAAATTTTTAATATATTTATATATCTATATTTTATCAATCATTTATGGAATTAACTTTTTAAGAATTTAAAAAGATTTTTATTTAGAGAATTATTTCATTTTAATTAATCGAATATTATTTTTGATTTATTTAAAATATAAATATGATTTTTAAAAATATCGAAAATTTTAAAATATCAAAAATTTAAAGATCACCAAAAAGAATCCTGACAATTGTCATTGGTTTTGTTTTTATTAAATTATAGTAATATTATAAAATTTTCGACTGGTTCCTAATTAATAACATTATTATGATGGGAAGACCCTACATATCCCTTCAGGTGGTAAATAAACATAGAGCAATATCGAGGGCGATATTTTTCTGTTGGGGGGGGAGATTTGTTAGGGTTTCGAAAAATACATCTGAGCACTTTTGATAAAATTTTATGTAGAAAAAATGTAAAATAATGATTTTGGTAAAATTATTAATTTCAAACAATATAATATTTAGTTTAACAAAATTTGGAATTTAAAATTAAAATTCTTTTAGTCTTTGTTTTATTTTATCAATTTTCAAGGCTGATGAAAATTACTATATAAACAGCAGCAAATTTTGTTTAGTTTGCCCAAAATATTTTCTCAACAAAAACAAAACCAAGGAAGCAAGTAAACTCGTTATATAGAATTATTTTTTATTTATTATTCATTTTAAAATATTCTTCTTTTTTAAACCATAAGTATCCCGTATGGGAGAAAAAGGTTTTATTTAAATCTAACTATAGTTTGTTTTGGAGATTAAAATTTTTTAATGTAATCTGTTAACTCGTACGAAATATTGTTTTGTGTTTGTGTTCTGTCATCAAGAATTGAATTATTATTATTATTTTGACTTGTTAATTTTTTTTATTTGAAATAAAGTTTCATAAAAGAATTTGTGTTCATTGTCTATATATTTATGTTGGAAGTCATTTCTGATTAATTATAGTCAGATAAAAAATTAAAGATTAAAGAATAAAGATTTTTGTTTTTAAAAAGTAAATATTTAAGATTAAAGATTTTTAATACCCAACATATTTGTGATTATTTATGAATTAATTTGTGATTATTAAATAATCAATTTGTGATTATATATGAAGTAATTTGTGATTTTTTAATAATTGTAAAGGTTAGGGTTAGGGTTAGTTCGTTTTTAGGTAATTAGTTTTAGTTTTTAGTTCGTTTAATGGGAATTATTGATTTATCTTAATTTAAGATATTATCGGATAATAATAACAAAATGTTAAAAAAAATAAATTCAACCTATTAAGATTCGAAAAAAGCTTTACTTTTCAATTTTGAATGTTTATTAATGGGTGGAAATGACTTTTTAACAATGATTCACAAAACTGTCGTTCGTAATGTGAATCAAAGCCCTTCTGTAAAACAAAAAAATCAAACAAATTTGACCATTCTTTGTCGAAAGCGCGTTTTTAATCTTTGAATCTTTTTCTAATTCAATCTGATTATTTCCGAGATCGATTGTACTACAACTATTTTGCTCCATTCAACGTGTTTAAAATGTCATGCCCATTTTGCATGGGAAATTCCGATCTTACCCTAACTTTATTTAACTGTCGAAAATCGACACATACTCGGATGTCTTGTTTCTCTTTTTTTCATACACACACCAGTAGAGGAAAAATAAGCATTCTCCTTCACTCCCCATGGGGGTAGCCCGTTGCAATGGCAACGGTGCCGGTTACCATAGCAACGGTAACCAAGGGGCGTTTTTCATTAGCAACCGATACAGTGATTCAAGGTGGTTGTAACTATGGTAACGGTTATTGTATCCATAGCAACCGTGACCCTATCACTAAGGACCGTAGAAAAAAGTGCTAATCGATAGTGCACATTGTTCCGGACATTTCTAATGTGCTAGCACAGTGCTTTTCAAGCTGCACATGTGCAAAAGTGCAAAAATCAATACATGAAATTTTTAAAAGTACTAGTGTCAAAAATCGATATCATGTGTTTGATGCACATTTTGATTCTCTATCTGAAAAATAATGGAAAAGAAAAAAATATAAATTAAGAAACAAAATAATGAATAAATAAAGATATAAATTATAAATGTTATGAAAATAATAAAAAAGAAGAAAATATATTAAGTAATTAAACTGTAAATAATAAAAAAGTAAAAACAAAGAAAATTTAAGAAAATATAAAAAAAGAAAACGTTTATATAAATTTACAGATTTTCGTAATGAAATAAAAGAAATAGATTCTGATTCTGAATAAAGGAAATTCAAAACAAGTTATATTATATCACTGCAATGTGACTTTTTATTAATAGTGTTATTTTTTATAAAATACTTAAGCTATACTACTGTATGGCTTTAATACATACACTTTTTTCGATTTCTATTTCCATTTTGTTTATAAATAATATAAATTTTCAAAATTTTTATTAGAAAATGGATATTTTTATTGAATTTCTTCGAATTTTAAAAAAGGCCTCAACAAGGCACATTTTCAGGTTCTCTTGTATATCCTTATTTTAAAAAATAAAATATCCAACCAAGTATTATATGATGGAAGCCTCACTGCAACAGAATGGCGATTCATCCACCAAACTCGAACAGGAAATCTGCCTGTCAACTTCAAACCAGGAAAGCCAAGGGAACATACACTCTGCAGAGCATGCCGACAACATGTCGAAACACAAATGCACGTTCTGTGTCTGTGTAACATAAACATGGCGCTTGTCACCGCACGACACAATGCAGTGGTTGACCTTGTTGTCGAAGCTATTGATTTCGAAATGCCCTACTACAAAATCAAGACTGACGAACAAAGCGACTTCTCAACTTCAACCAGAAGAATTGATATCCAAGCCAAAACACCGGAGGAAGAACTATATGGCTAATTGACATAAAAACTCCGTATGACGAGACTGAAAACCTCAAGTCTGCAAGAGAACTCAATGAAACCAAGTATGGGCCCCTGGAAAAAGAAGCTAAAGCCAAATACCCAGGATGGAACATTAAACTCGGGACTATTGTCGTAGGATGTCTCGGCTCCTGGCCAGAAAAGAACAACGAGGTACTCGAGGAACTGAAGTTATCCGAAACCGCAATCAATAGTCTCAGGAGAAGATGTGTAATATCCAACATCAAACACTGCGCATCGACTTTGGCGAAACATAACACTCTCTGCTACAATCCCTGTTCCAAGGATATGCCTACCAACTCAATCCTGGAGCGAATCCAATCAATGGACGTTTAAAAGACGCTGTAGTCTAAAACGGCCCTTTCTCTGTGGTCCTCAGTGACCCTAATTTTCTACTTGTTTTATGATAATAAAATTTTGTAATACTACACCCATGTTCAGAACAAATTTAAATTTTATAAATCAATTACCATAAAATCACAAAATTTTTAAGTGCTTGTTTTTGGCTTGTTTGAAAATAAATTATTAAATAATATTGAAATATTAAACACAACATATATTTTTATACCATTTGATACCGCTGATTTTTGATAAAAGATTTAATTTAATTTTTAATTTTAGAGTAGATCAATATTTAAAACATAAAGATCTAAGGTGGTTAATACTATAAGAAATGGATAGAATAAAAATAAAATCACATCACAAATTTATTTATATTTCACTAAAACAAAAAATAATATACAAAGTTAAAGCCAAAATCTTTTATCAATCTGTATCGAAAATTAAATAAATACAAAATTAAATTAAATACAAATCTCAACAAATCCATTTTCTCCCTCGATCGAATTTCTACAAATAGGACATTTTTGGAGCCTCATTGAACAACTCGAACAAAATAAATGACCACATTTGATTCTTATTTTGATTGGCTCAGAACAGCAAAGAGGACACATCTGAATATTGGATCAGATCAGACGAATAAATTGTTATGTTTACCTTAATTTGTAGTTGGATATCACTTTTCCTTTTTGGTTTTAAGAAGAGATCGCGTTTAGTGAAACGATCACTGTGCTTAACAATGCTTTCGTGATTTTGTTCGAACAGCCCAATCACACCAAATAATTTATTGCATTGTGGATATCCTCCATTGATTTCATTCTGCATAGTTATAATAATTAAATATAAATAAACAAAATATTACTTTATAGAAATGATTAATGTAATTATTTAAAAAAGTCACATTTTTTTCAAAATATAATCGAAAGGCAAATTCTCGAATATTTCTCAGAAGTTTTGATTCATTCAAACAATATAACTAAAAAATATTAAAATAATTCAAAACAAAATTATTTTACGTTTCTAAATTGTAAATAGATATTCATATCAGCGGATAATAATTTTTGATGATCGGTGAGAAATTCGATTTGATCCTAATTGAAAGTAAACAATAAAATATTCAGGAAATAAATCTTAATAAACCTTTGTGAATTCGAGATTGATGTTCTTCTTGAGCAACATTTCGGCGATGACCGAATGATTCTCCAAGTCAACTAATTGAAGAGGCGTCTGATTACGCTAAAACACAACAATGAATGGATGATTAATTATGAATCAGAATGCCTTATTCTGAGACTCAAGAACGCAATTCTTGTCAAGCAGCAGTTTAACTATTTCTTCACGTCCCAATCTTACTGCAATATGAATTGGGGATTCACCACACTGGCAATATTTTCTGTTATATTAGTGAGTGATAATTCACACTTACAAAGTCATGTACATCTACATTACAATTTTTATCCAGAAGCAATTTAACTATTTCTACTGATCCATTTATACATGCGATATGAATTGGTGCTTCATTATACTGAGAATATTATATTTTATATGAATAATGGACAATTCAGACTTACGTTGTCACGTACATCTACATTACAATTTTTATCCAGAAGCAATTTAACTATTTCTACTGATCTTTTACTACATGCAATATGAATTGGTGCTTCATTATACTGAGAATATTATATTTTATATGAATAATGGACAATTCAGACTTACGTTGTCTCGTAGATCGACATTACAATTTTTATCCAGAAGCAAATTAACTATTTCTACTGATCCATTTTTACATGCAATATGAATTGGTGCTTCATTATACTGAGAATATTATATTTTATATGAATAAATGGACAATTCACACTTACATTGTCTTGTAGATCGACATTACAATTTTTATCCAGAAGCAATTTAACTATTTCTACTGATCCATTTTTACATGCAATATGAATTGGTGAATCAACATACTGAGAACATTATATTTTAAATGAATAAAGGAAAATTCAAACTTACATTGTCTCGTACATCTACATTACAATTTTTATCCAGAAGCAATTTAACAATTTCTACTGATCCATTTCTGCTTGCAATATGAATTGGTGCATTATAGCTCTGAAAATAATATATTTTAATATAAATGAAGGGCAATTCACACTTACAATGTTTCTTGCATTTACATTACAATTTTTATCCAGAAGCAATTTTACTATTTCTACTGATCCATTTTTACATACAATATGAATTGGTGCATCATTATGCTGAGAATATTATATTTTATATGAATAATGGACATTTCAGACTTACAATGTCTCGTACATCTACATTACAATTTTTATCTAGAAGCAATTTAACTATTTCTACTGATCCATTTCTACATGCAATATGAATTGGTGCATCATTATACTGAGAATATTATATTTTATATGAACGAAGGAATATTCAGACTTACAATGTTTTGTACATCTGCATTACAATTTTTATCCAGAAGTAATTTAATTATTTCTACTGATCCATTTCTACATGCTATATGAATTGGTGCATTATTATGCTGAGAATATTATATTTTATATGAATGAAGGACAATTCAGACTTACATGACCTCGTATATCAACATTACAATTTTTATCCAGAAGCAGTTTAACTATTTCTACTGATCCATTTATAGATGCGATATGAATTGGTGCATCATTATACTGAGAACATTATATTTTATGAGTGAAGGACAATTAAGACTTACATGGCCTTTTTTTTGTAGATCTACATTACAATTTTTGTCCAGAAGCAATTGAACTATTTTTACTGATCCATTTCTACATGCAATATGAATTGGTGCATCATTATGCTGAGAATATTATATTTTTTATGAATGAAAGACAATTCAAACTTACATGGCCTCGTACATCTACATTACAATTTTTATGCAGAAGCAATTTAACTATTTCTACTGATCCCCTTTCACATGCAATATGAATTGGTGTATTATTATACTGAGAATATTATATTTTATATGAATGAAAGACAATTCAAACTTACATGGCCTCGTACATGTACATTACAATTTTTATTCAGAAGCAATTTAGCTATTTCTACTGATCCCCTTTCACATGCGATATGAATTGGTGCATTAATATACTGAGAATATTTCATTTATATTTGTGAGTGATAAATCAAAATCTCACATGTGTATTTACGTCTAAATTACAATTTTTATCTACAAGTAATTTAACTATTTTTTCGTTATTTTCGTCGCAAGCAATATCGATTGGTCTTCGGTATTCCTGATAACATTAGTCTCTATTAATTACTCAAAATAATTACTTCGTTTTTCACATCAATTGCGCAATTTTCCTCGAGCAATTTCTTAACCAATGCGACATCGTTATTCCCACAAGCAATATGGATTCGTGTCATTTTATTCTAGTGAGTGAAGTATTAAATGTTTTTTCGATCAAAGATAATTCTGCCTTACATCAGCAATCATATTTTAATATTCTCTCAATCTACTGATTATTTAATGTAATAATAATAATCATTTATTCAAACAAATTTTAATATCAATTAAATATTTTTTTAAAAAAATTAAAAAATTTTGTTTTTTTATTTTTTTTATTATTTGGAAAAAATACATTTTAAGAATAATGTTATTATTTATTTTTAATATTTGAACGATGATTATTGTAAAAAAACATTTCTATTCGAATATTCACCTAAAACTTTTCCATTTTCCAAAGATTTGATCCGATCAAATATTTCAATAAAGAAAAGTAAAAGAATTTCTTCTATTAAAACATTTGGTCATGTTCGACGATATCTTCAACGAAAAATACTTTAGATAAAGGAGAATGCGGTTGTGATTGAGAGGTCACAGTTTTGCGAAATGATAAACGTGAGGACAAACAACTCGGTATCGTTGTTCCTGATGGTCTGTGGATTTATATGTAACTTTACACTTCAAATTGATCTTAGAGTGACTGTGAGAGAATCTTAGTTGTAAAGATGCGCTTCCGTGTGTCGCTGAAGGGAGACTTGTCACTTTGCTTTTGCAAGGTATATTTCACAAATAAAATTTGAATTTTATACAGTAAAATGTATCATAAAGTTTCTAATTTGAAAATATAAATCTATAAAAATTAAAAAATGAATCTTTTTGATATATTTCCGAGAAAACAATTTGACCTTGTATTTTCGAAATGCTCCGCTTGAAAGAATGTTGACGGATGCGAATTTATAACAGTATCTATAAACTCTCTTTCAACTTTACTATCGATTGTTAAAGGAGCAAATAAAGGAAATAAATAAAATTTACTCTTCTTTGTAAAATGAAACGCGTACATTTTAAAAAAGTAAAATTAGAACACTATTTTATTATTTTTTGTCATTAATTTCAACAGATGCTTATAGCCATCATCGAACTAAATTAACATTAGTTTTGCAGTGTGTGCCGTCTCTCCAAAAGGATAAAAGAGCGCTGATATTTGGATATTGTGAGCAATATATATTGTGGTTTAATTTTAATTATAAAAAGAAATTATGAAATAATTTTAAAATTATTTTTAATCGATTTAAAAATTATTAGAAAAGATCGAGTAATGACATTGTAAAGATGCGGACAATTATTTGATTCGTATTGTAGGATGAAGGTAGAGATTTTACATGTCGTTTAATTGTTATTTTGTTTATCGATAATCCTCATGATTAAAACAAAAGTAAATTTGCTTCATAGAATAATAAAAAATTTTAATTTTAAAACATTGTTTGGAGTTTTACAATTGGATTTAAAAAATTATAAATTTGTGTAATGTTAATCAATTTTGTAAATCGAAAGTTTAAACTTTAAATAATAAACGAAGATTGAACTTTCGTATTGTTTTATTTTTGGATAATCGTTGAACACGTTTATCTTTAAAATATCTTTTGATGAAAATTAATTAAAAATGATTTTCAAATATCCAAAAAAGAAACTTTACAACAGTGACGATATTTGGAAAGTCGTATAAATTTTTAAATTTAACGTACAACAAAAAGATTTTCAAAACCCAATTAAATTCATAAGAAATTTTTTTTTAAAACTTGCAAAATTATATGCTTTTAGCATACAGAGTTTTTTCTAATATATTTTTAAAAATAAACTCTAATAAAAAGACTTGTCTTGGAACATTAAAAAATATTCTTTTGATTTAAAATATTAAAATATATTCTATATTTTATCTTTTACCTTTTTAATACAAAGCAATAATATACTGTGCATAAAAGTATAAAATTTTTGAAATTTAACACTTTACAAAGATCTTTTTTTTAACATATTACTTTTTTTAAAACGTCTTTAATAAGTATAAAACCTCTGAAAAGATTTTTAAAAAATCATAAAGAATTATTTTTAAATATTTATTATAGGTTTATTATCTATTTAAAATTAAATCGAAATTTTTAAATGGAAGTCATTTTGGGTGGTATAGTTGCATAAAGTATGAGACCAAAGGAATAAATTATTTTTATTGGTAAATTATTTTATTTATCAAATATTTAAATACTTATATTAATAAAAAAATATTTGCATACATGTTAAATACCCCATTTGTCCGGTTTTAACAATTTAAAATTAATTCAATCATCTTTTTGGCACTTTCAGGTCATCTTTATCTTTCATACATTATTATATTTTTTAAACAATAAAAACTACTATGGTAAATCGATATAAATTAATATTTCTGCATTGGCTCTATTTACACTCTAGTTACATTTCCGAATTTTTATATATATTCTATTTTACAATAAAAGTGATTGTTGTTTTACATTTTTTGTTTTATAATTAAATAAAAATATTATTGTGGTGCTGCGATCAAACGACTAAAATAAGAAAACTGATTTTTTAGTGTTTAAATTAATTGAAGTAATAATAGTCATGCGCTACAAATTTGAATTATAAGAAATAAATGGTTGTTTCTTGTCAAAAATTTTATCTTATTCTTTTTTAATTCAAATAAAAAAATGAAAGCAATCTGGATCGCTAGGACTCGACCGGCCGTAGCACACACCCCGTCGCCTCACACATCTCTATTGTGCACGGCAGAGATCCGCGACCGCATCAATATAACATCTGGGTCGAGGATTAATGAGCAGATGAGACAATCTGCCACTTCAAGCGGATCCAACGGTCACTAGGCATGTAGCGCGGAACGGGAAGCCGCGGCAGAACGAATAAGGGTTCCATACTCGAAGAGGCGTCTGTTGGGAGAAACTTGGTCTGACCGGTTACCGGCATCCACCGAACTGGCCGATCTATCCCATCCTCCTGCAAATTCCCACACAATTAAAAGGTGCTAGTCGCCGCCGCTCTATCCGGCAGTTTGAACCTCAATTAATATCAAATAATTTACAACAAATTTTGAAAAATGACATTTTATAAAAAACTAGATTAGACAAGTTTAAATAAATTATTAGTCTTGAGAGTAAATAAAAACTCGACGGATGATTCCGGAGTATAATTTTTAAAGAAAAAAATTTAAAAAATTTATTCGATTTCAAAAAAAGTATAAAAAATTGTCAGTTAAAACCACTAATTTTTTTGTAAATAATTAATATAGTAATTTTAAATAGATATTTATTTTTTCTTATTTAAATTAAATCAAGTTTTTTGATTTAATTTAATCGTTTATTATTTTTTCATTATTAAGGTATTTTATGAAAAGTTTTTTATAAAAATTTTTTATAAAAGTGGTCACAACAATTAGAAACCATTTATCTGAAACACTGAGTCGGAAAATAGCCGGAAAGTCAATTAATATTAATTAATTTACAACAAATTTTTAAAATGACATTTTATAAAAAACTAAATTTAACTACTTTAAATAAATTATTAGATACATCTGCAAATTTATGAGCTAAATCTTTATTTTCAGCACTGTACTTTTTAAAATAAATATATTTTCGTTTCCAATCTTCTTAAGGGTCCGGAATTAATTGATCAAAATTATATTTATATAACAAAGTTTTTTTCTTCGGTATTGTGATCTGATTTTCTTGGACACTGAGTACGACTCCTCGAGCATGAATAACCAATGTCAATCCACCAGTTAGATATATGTAATTGTGTTCATGGTCGATCATTTGTGAGAGAGGTTTTGGTCTGTGAGAGCCATCACACAAAAAGAAACCTTATACTCAGAGAGTATTACCATATAGCAGCTAACACAATACACTGTTGGCAGAAAAAAAAGAAAAACTGCTAACACAACAGTGTATCGACATTTATATGGGGTCAGAAAAAGATTCAGACATACAAGCTCTCAGCACCAAGGTTGAACCCTCAGTCACAAAATCACAACCAATTCAACATTACAAGGTATCCTAATGGGGGACATCTA
>MQRK01081169.1:0-12026 GCA_001938485.1 Girardia tigrina
CCGCCGATAAGATTACGGGTAGGTTCCAAGAGTTGGATGGAGTCGAAATCCTGCTGCCCTGATTGTGCTTCATTCGACTGTGGCCTCTTCCGATCCATGCAACACTTCTTGAAAGGCCGCCGATTCGAAGCATTCGATGAAGTTGAACAAGTGTGTCAAGAGTTCTTCAATTCGAAGCAGTCGGAATGCTACTTTGACCAGATCCGAAAGCTTGCAGACCGTTGGTGGAAAGTATTCAAAAACGATGGACTGAACTTTGAAGATTTAATTGTTATTTCTTTAAAATAAATTCTTGTACAGAAAATTGCATTTTTCATTCTTGACCGGGAACCTTTAGGATAACCTAATCTTGTGCTTTTGGATTTAATGAACATAAATAATGAAGATAAGCAGATATTAAATTGTTTATTTATAAACAATTTCCTATTTTTAAATTTAAACAATATATTTAATTGAAATTCTAATCGTGAATGACATAGGGAAATATGGCTGAGGTTATTCGGATACAGTACGACATAGATCAGAGGATAAAGTGTCTTAAATACACTCTGATTTATCAGCTAAATAATGTCAAAAAACAAATTTATTATGATTGTAATAAAGTCGAATTTTATGTTGAATACATTAAGTCTTTAATGAACTGCGTTATTCCAGCACTATAAATTCTGGATATCATATTCCTACCTGATACCTATCAGACGATCGCTACAGTCATAAACAAAAAATATATTTTATCGATATAAATGATACATTGTTTTTATACATGTTACATCTAAACTGAACCGATTCGTTATAAAACTCCCAAAAAATAAAATAAATTACTCAAAAACTTAAATCTAACTAACCTCTGTATAGTTGAAATCACTGTTCGTTAACAAAAACACTTTTGCACCGTTGGACTTCAGACTAAAGAAAGAAGAATGAAAAATATAAATAATTAACATGAGAGAAGCAGTAATCGACAATGGCAACCAAACAACAAAACGTGTCTTACTGAGTCAACATTTCGGCCAGCTTAGGCGTTCTCTCGACATACTTCTCCAGATTCCCAAGTATTGTTTCTGGCATTTCTTTCTGAATTACAATATTAGGTCAATTGATAATTGATAAATGGGATTTGGTTGAGTCCGTATTAATAAGATTTAGATGGATTGTCGTCAGTCAACTGTAGTTCTCGGCGACATTGTAAGGAAAATGATTACGATCATTTTGCTGGCATTTCTTTACCCATACATGACATTATTTCTACTGTATTCGATTAAAAGGAGGTCAAGAAAAAATTAATTTCTGATTTTTTTCATTCATTTTTTCCTTCGAAATATTATTTTAGATTTAAAAATTTTGGAAAAAAAATCAATCTTATAATACCACACATGAATCTTTCCCCATCAATAAAGATATTAAAGTCCTGTTGAGACGTTTGTCTATATTTCCCTAATATGATCCGACCGGATTCTATACGAATCTTTCTATATAATAAAGAATTCACCAACTTCTATCTAAAATACTTAGTTGAGTCTGTTCTTCAAACAATATAGAGTATCTGTTTGTGTAAGTGCATTTTTCATTGTTTAAATATTAAATAAATATCATGTGGCCTTAAAAATAATGAAGATAATTAGTAAAATTATGTTTATATTTTTAATAAAGAATTGATCAAAATAAAAGATTCGAAATATTCATTTCAGATCAAATAATATCAGACAAAATAATACAATTATTATTACTATTTATGGCTTTATTGAAAATGGGTGGGAGAATGTCAATTCACTCAACGGTTAGATATAATGAAATTGTCGAAAGATACAGTGACGAAAATAATTTTAATTATTGGTAACTCTCTAAAATGAAAGAATTTCAATTGTTTTAGTAATGTATTATCTAGCAATTTTTATCTAGCAAGCAAGATGGGTTGTTATGAGGGTAACACGGACAAGTGTTTCTACGCTATACTCCAGTACCATCCAACAATCACCTCTTCGGTAATCCCTCGAGTACCATTGACGATCCTCCACTTCTTCTCTCCTGGAAATCTCATTTATTATTTAATTATTATTTTACACCATATTTCATAATTTATTTATCTGCATCAATAAATCTTAAATCATGAATATTGCTACTCGTCCTCTTTTATTCAGATAAGGTTGGAAAATTTTGGTAATAAAATAATTTTGTTAATAAAATATTAATTTTTTAATATATTTATTGATCGTATTTCCAAAAATGTATTTACACTAATGTAAACTAATTGTTTCTTTGATCAAAGTCTTTTTTAACTTCTTTCCCTGGCACAAGTGAAGCAACACCAGTAACGGCGATTGGTCGTCATTTTTTACAAAAGTGATTATAAAAATCAATAATCTTCTGCTGTGAGTCGACAAATGCTTAATACTCTTTTTGTGGAAAAAGTTTTCATTGAATATTGAAATAAAATAATCATGGCTTTATGCATTTTAAAAAATACTCCGTTGTAAGTAATCCAGTTTGTTATGTTAGACCAAACTTGAGCATACTAGAAGGTTCAAAGAACCAAAAATTTCAGCGGATATCCTCTGGACAAAATCCTTTTATTCGAATGAATAATTGAATATATAAATAATACAAACAAATAAAGTGATAATTCCACACATTGACGCTCATCCGTATCATATATTTTAATATCTATCTCGATATCAATTAGTTTGAAAATAAAATTGTATCAATCTAAATCAAGCAAACGATAAATAAATAATGATACATTACCAATTCTGATGGTTTATAAGAAAATATATTATACTGTTTATTTATTGAAAAAATTTTCAGTTATTCTTTTAAATTAATCGTTTAATTTTTTCCTTAGAAGTTTATTTAATTTTCTTAAGTGAAAATTGCAAGTATGTTTCAGTGGATTTCTGCGCAACGATATTTGCATACGAGAGGGGGTCTCTTTCGACCGGTGAAGATATTTCCCATTCGACAAATCAGTCTTCTCTCTTCTCTCGAGAAGCATATAAAAACCTCAAACCAGATTGGTAGGACAAGAATTTTTGAACCAAAGAAGAGAATTTTTCAGATTTATTATCCCAATAAAACAGTTTCGTTTGATTAATTTAATTGAAATTTTATATCATATGTTAATCGATTATTTTTCATCATTTTTTTCTAGAAATTAAAAAAACGAAATTTGGAATAATCGTTTACCTATGATAATATTCTGACGTAAAAGAATCCTACAGGAAGATAACATGGTGAATATAACAAAACAGGAGACCGAAATTAGCTTGTTTTATACAGAATTGATAATTGTTTGGAAGATCCTGGATGGCTTCACTACTTGCGATCGTAGAAAATGTAAACATAATGAATTTAGTTGATTGTTTGCACTTATTTATCTTAGAAACCTCTTCCAAACTGTCACATTATTTAGATCACTTTTGTGAGGTTATAAAAGTGGCGAAAAGATTAAGGAAGAAAACTGAGAGTTTGACAAGTACTAAATAATCAATGTGTAACTTTAATGAATTGCAAGTGATGGTCACAACCTACATGAATATTTGTATTGATTTAACGATGTGACATTTATGAAAAATATGTCCAACAGTGACTAAACAAATGTGAAATTCTCTTCATCAAGCAATTGTCAAACAATAGCTGACCGAAATTACTTCATAATTTATTTTAGACAGTAAAACAAAAGATTTTTTATTCTATTACAATCGCAGTAAACCTGAAACGAGATTGTCTTCCGTTCTGGAGGGCATTGATTAGTTCCAGAGAGGCAAAGAACGGTACAAGTCTCACAAGTCACGGAATAGCAAGACAGCATATGTACATTTAGAAAATAACGGTTTGATAATTTACTTTCTGTGTTAGAACAAAATTATTTTTGGAAGTGTGTTACATGCTCAAAGGGTATACAATACTATGTTTACAATAGAAGATTTATTTTATGAATTCTTAAATTAAAATTCAACACAAACTATTTAAGAGACTTTTGTCCATTTACTGAGGTAGAATGCTTCATTAACTTTTAAGAGCAATTTTAATTATATAAAATATTATATGTAACTATGAATAACTCGTCTGGAGGCATAAACATGCTTTATTTTCTTATTAAATGTATTAAATACCACTGCTACATAGCAAAGTTTCGTACAGGCGCTTATGAGTGTAATGTATACATTATTAGTCATAATAAAAAGAAAGTTTAAATAAATAAGAGTACATTTTAAAATAAACATTGAAAGACGAATATTTACATGTCTTATTACATTTTATAGCAAAGTAAACAAATAGTTAATCATTAGAATCGAATGCGAGTTTGTGTAAGAGTTACGCAAGTGCAGCTGCGTCAAAATATTCCGTGTTGCAGTGAAATAGAGACCAAAGTAAATTTACTATTAAAATGTAACGAAATGAAATTGATCTCGAGTGATATAACAAATCTCAAAAATATTAATTTATCCCTGGAGAAATTCCCATTTCCGGTTCTGCAATCTCTTTGAGTCAGTGAACTCCCTACATCGTAGATGCTGCTGCGATACACAGCTTGAATTAATTTCTTTATTATTTATATATTCAACAGTTTATCTTACTACAGCAGCACTCGTTATTATATATTTAACTATCTGATTGAAATGAAATAATTGAATTATTATCTATAATTCTTCGATCAAACTACATCACTATTATCCATTTGTATGATTATTTTCATCACGGTTCTGTTGCTATTTTACAGGGAACCTTCAACCCTGGGCCAGGTAAGTAATATTCTTTTATTTATATTCCACAACAGGTCATGAAGCAAGAAGAAGCATTTCCTCGAAATATTGAATCTTACAAAATTTAAAATCGAATCGATATTAACATCAATAATCAGAGATGATTTACATTTTCTGTAATCTAACATTGATTTTATATTTTCATTGATTTACATCTTATGAAATTCTCTTTTCATTGAAAATATTTATCGAATCTTTTCTTAAGAATATTGCCGAGAATAAATAAAACGTCCAAGTAAATAAATCTCAGTTACTGCCACATTCGAGGTATTTTTTAGCTTTTTCAATTTTGAAAAATGATTTTAGAGATTATTTTGGGAAAATTGAAAAAATATAATTTAAATTTTATATATTTCTTAAATATTTCGATAAGAATTATTTGAAGGATACATTTTGTTAGAGATGAAGAAAAATAGATAGTTCATAATCAGATAGAAAATAGTCGTATAAAGTTGCCAACTGTGCCTCGTAATCCACCATATCTTACTGAAGGAGAATCATAAATAACGGGCTAAACTCCCCGCAAATGCTGGCCATATCCTTGTTGAACTGGTAAACAATTCAGCACGCTATGAATGAGCACTTTACCAACTACTCTCGACGAAAATATTTACATATTAATTTATCATTTATTGTACTTATATTTTGTTGCAGGAAGTAAAAATTTGTATGTGTTCTGCCTTTCTCTTTGTGTTGATAAATAATTGTTAAAATAAATAAACACATATTATGTTCCGATTTCGTTTACAATACAAATTCAGAAAAAAATATTTAAAGATAAATAGTAATAAAAATTGGAAATAACAGAGGATATGACAAAAAAGACCGAAATCTGCAGCAAACAATCAATGATATGATCGTAAAAATTATATGATCCTCAATGTTGCTTTTAAAATAAAACAGTTACGTCAATAAAATTATATTTGCCATAAATATTGGCGATTGCATCAGAGGTATAATCTCAGTGTGTACCCTGCTATAACAACGGACAAGGAAATTATCTCATCCAGGTTTCTTTTGAGTTATTTGCTTAAAAAGACATTACTTATTATTTTTTGAAAAAAACCATTTTAATTTTTTATCAGTTTACTATTCTTATAATAATATCGATAATAAAAGTGCACTAAAACACCTAAAAAGATCTATATATGTAGAGAATGTTTAATCTAAATTTTATTTGGTCGCAATATAAAGTTATAATTAAAACGTTGAAAAGCTCTTACCCCTCCGTGGACGAAATCCATCGCATCCCGAATGTCTTCAATCACAGACGAGAAGGTGATAGTCACATTGTTTGATACACAGATCCCAGTCTCATTTATCTCGCAATCTTTAATCGATTCAAAATAACTTATCATCGATGCAATCAGATATATTTCTAAAAATAATCCGATTGAATTTTACTCATTAAAAATCACAAAATAATTAAAAATTTCAAATGGAAAACAACTCGTTTTAAATTCAGTAATTATTATTCTCTGGAAAATAATTAAAATATTTTGACATTTGTGTATTATTTTTTATAATTTAATTAATTTTCTTTTTTTAACATAAAAATATGTTTTCTTATGTTTTTCAATAACAATCTTTAATTCAATGAAAATACAATGAATATAATATACCGAGTGTCGGTTATAACTTGAATAAATTCTCTATTTATTAATATTGGTTTAATCACAATCTTGATTTTTTCCACAAAATAATTAAAGACATGTAATAAACCGTAATAAAATATCTTTTTGATAATTAAGATTAAAAGCGGAACTGAAAATTTACTCCAAAACTACTTTTATCCAGGAGCTCCAATCCATTTAATTGTATTTAAATAAACATGCATCTAATTTGTAAACACATGGAATTATGAAATGTTACCGAAACATCTTGTTTTCTTTTCATCATTTTCGACTTTAAAATTCATACTTGTTCAGAATTATTTGGTAATTTTATACATTAATTGCATGATGGTCTGCTGAGGATGAATGCTCGTTAAGAGGACATTACTCTTTTGATGTGATCAAGGTGGGACACATACATTATATCTGGTGAGCCTTATGCTTAGAATGAAAGTGGCATTCACGTATGCTTAAGGACAAATAAGTCTTGATGAATCAGATCATGATTTACTTAATGTATCTAAGCTCGAAATTACCCAAAAAAATATAAATGTGTAGGATTGATAGTATAATTAATATTTGAATGAGTAAATAGTAATAGTTTTTTTATGTATTGATGTTTCGATTCTTTACCAAATGATTTTATGTTGCCGTAATTATCTTTTTGTACAAATTGCAAGTTAAGCCTTCGAAAATGTCTGACAATAAATTCTGATGAGCGTTTTAAAAATTTATAATTTAATTAAATTTCAAGTTGTTTACGTTTTACAGAACGGAAATTATTGCAATAAAGAAATTTAGTTTACATTAAATTATTATTTTGATAAAAATTATTAATGTTGTAGAAAAAATAAATTATTTTATACATTTTTATATAATATGTATTTTTAATATATTTTTATACAATTAATTATTCAAAAATTGAATAAGAATTAACCAATTTTATAAAGCCGTTATAAGTCAGAATTTTATTCGTAAATTGTATTTTTAACCTATGTTCAGTTCCCTGAAACTTGTTGTACATGGAAACTAATAAGTTTTTTATATCAATCTTTCAACCAATTTCTTTTTCCAGTGCCATATAACATTTTCATTATTTTCTGAGATTTCAGTATTTTTTGATTGCATAGAATAGATAATGATTATAATTTTCTATCAAGTTTTTTTGGGTAAAATACTAATTTTTAATAGCTGTAAGAGTTACTATTAAACCAAAGAAAATGAGGTTAAATAGAATAGTTGACGATTGCTATTTACATGAACTATATGTGCTTAGGTCAGACATTATTTTTCCCTCTATTTTTCGATTATGATATCATAAGTCATTAGCTGTTTATTCTTATAGGACTTATTAATTTTTTTCATTTTGCTTATAATTAATGGAAACTGACTAATAATATCAAGAAATTAAAATCAAAACTATTTATAAATCCTTAAACACATTAAATAACATCATATAATCAATCAAAAACAATAATTTAATAATTAAAAAATATTATATATCGAGATTGATCTTTATTTTATTTATTTTACTTTACCTTACATATTGTATTAGTATTAGCATTAAGAATATTGTTCATTTGATTCTCAAATATTTTAAATCCTCGAAATGAACAGATAACAAGACTTACCAGGTAGATTGTAGAGCGTATTCGTTACAGTGATTCTTGGTTGCTCGAACTTGACGAATTTATTCGGGTACTGGGAAAGAATCTCAGCATTCGATAGCTTCTTCAGTCCGTGGAATGCCATGAGTACGTTACCGTAATTGTCCATCTTGAGCAAATTGCCGTACTTCTTATCGATCCAGAGTCCTCTGATCGGGAAGGACGGGTCGTATTCGATCTCCTGGATCACCTGAGGATATCCGATCTCGATAATCCGCTTCTTCAGTAAATCGAACACCATGAACTCCAATTCCGGTGATTTATACATCGCCAACGTGTAATCCATATCGAAACCAAAGAATTTGATTTTTCCCAATTGTAAACTCTTGTTAACGAAAATTCGGTGTTTACTTTCCCGCTTGTAACCCATGAAATATTCCGTGTCTTGACGGATCGGTGTTTTCATACAGTTATTACTCATAATCTATAGCGATTGTGAAAAAAAAACAAGATTAATAAATTTGTTTTAAGATGCAATATTTAAATAAATGACAAATTTGTTAAATTATAAAAAATTTACTGTTATTCGAAATAGTTGCTTTAGAAATATTCAATACTTTAATACAGATAAACAAACTAATTATTAGTAATTTTTTTTTCGTCAATTGTGAATTTATTTTTCCACATTCGTAAATCTGAAAAAAATAACATTTTACGAAATAAAAAAAAATTATTGTGAAATATAGAAATTTAAAATACGAAAATATCAAAGTTTATTTTTTGTAGTTTTTAAAAATTATTATTTTTCTAAACGATATTTGAATTTAAACATTGTATGTGTTGAGATTTTTAAAAATAGAACAAATCGAAATTTGACTTTTAGTAATATGTATTATTTTTGAAAGCATACGTTAAATTAAATTTTACATTATTTTTAAAAAAATAAAATTATAAATTTTGAATTTGTGTATCTTATTATTTTGCGTAAAACACAATTGTGTAGGTAAATTATTTTAAAAACATTAAATTAAATTGACATTAACAATAAGAAAGAAATTCTAGCCAGAAAAAGTTAATTTCCAGTCAGGGAATTCTTTTATTTTATACCGTTCTTTTTATTAACTTACTTTCTATATATACATATATATATATGTGTGTATCCATTGAATTTATAAACCTATTTTTGAAGGCCTTCTACTCAATCGATTTTCGTCAAACTTTGCACACTTACTTATTCTCGATGACAATAAATAATTATGTAAAAATTTGATCAAAAAAACTTTTTAAGATCCCAAAATGGAAAAAACGGAAAATTTGGAGTTCCCGCAATATATTAATTGCAAGATATCTATTTATAAATTATAAGTAGTTTATATTAATTTTTAATGTTATTTTTTAATTAAAAAAATTTTAAATCTTAAATTTTTAAATTCTAAAAACTTTGTTGGCAAAGTAGAGTTTTGTATGCATAAAGAATGGATATAAAAATTTTAATTTTGTTATTTACTAGTTTATCTAAGAAATTAAACACCGTGATAAAATTGATAATAAACAATATTTTATATTATAGTTTAAAAAGAAAGATTAAAAATAATTAATTAATTATATAGAAAATTCTTGAAAAATGAATATTAATGATAGGAAAATAATCAGTTAAAAAAATAAAGTTCAATGATGCTTGAGAGGATGATAGAAACTTTTTCAAAATCATTGAGGATAGGAAGTAATCATTATTTATATGAGTTGATTTTTTTAATATTTGTATTAATATCAATATTATTTAATATCATATTTAAGCTCCAGTATGAAATTAATGTTTTGTGTATTTTTATTTTTGTATTTTAGAATGATATCGTGTTGAAATAATTTAAACAAATAAAATATACTTATTTTTAAAATCCCAGCGTCATAGTTTGATTTATTTGTTTATTGTTAAAGATTTTTAAATGAATATTTATAAATAATAAATTGTTCTTCCTTTCAATTATTTGATATTCAAATATGAAATTATTCTTTAATAAGATAACAAAAGAACGAAAAAAATTAAAAATGTAAAATAAAATTTTCGATAATAAAGAATTGATATAATAATATTGAAATAAAGTATTTATATACATAATTGTTTTAAACTATAATATTGTAACAATATTTTTAAAAACAAAGTAAAACTAAAACAAAGAATGACTATCTTTTAAATTTTAAGTCAAATAAAAATATAAGATTGTAATATAATTACTGTCAGTGTTAGAAGCAGGGGTATTTTAAACTAAAATGGGATTAATTGTATTAACCTTTGTTTGGTATTTCTTTTTTTTTAATAATTTTTAACAAAATTATTAAAATCGGAAGTCTTTAGTTTATCAACAAACTTTAAATAATAAGATGACACTTTTATAACAAAATAGCCTTTTGATTTAATGAAGAATATTTTCGAAATCTACAGTTTTGAGCACTTAGAAAAATAGTAATTTGTTTGCAATTTCATATGAAATTATTTTTTTAAAAATTATAAAACTCCAACAAAATATCTTCAAAATCAATTATTTTAAATTTAACAATTGGTCAAATGCATATATGATACTTATTTATTTTTCGAACAGGTTTCATTAAAAATATTTACAACTTTTGTATTCACATGTACCCTGTTTTATGGTTATGAGGTACCACTGCTTACTTAGGTGCCACCTTATTAAATTTTTTTGGACCCTGAAATTTTATGTTTTTTTTCTTAGGTGCCACTTTCTTCTAAGATGCCATCTTATTATATGTTTTTATACTTTTTTAAGTTTTTTAATAATTTTTTTTAATAATGTTTTTCATAATGTTTTTATGCTTTTTTTAAAAATTTTATTTTTAAATGAAAATTATTTTTAATTTACCATAAAACGGTAATTTTAATACTTACTATAAAATGTCAAGTGCAAAGCGAAAGACTTATACATTGCAATTTAAACTGTTTTTAAACAATATTTTTAAAAACAAAGTAAAACTAAAACAAAGAATGACTATCTTTTAAATTTATAGTCAAATAAAAATATAAGATTGTAATATAATTACTGTCACTGTTAATTACGCTCTAAATTATTCACATTCAAAGGCAGCTAAACATTTCAAAGTTCATCGAAATCAAATTCAACGATGGAAGAACGAGAAGGATCTCAAGGAAGCCAAAGGAAATAAGGAAGCAAAAGTTGTGAAGAGAACTCAATCAATTTAATGGCTAGAATTAGAAGTAAAATTAAAAGGATGGGTGTTGAAACAAAGAAAAGAAAGATATGTTGTTTCCGGAACATCAATTTTAAGTGAAGCTAGAGGAATGGCTGTACATATGAAAATTAAAGATTTTAAAGGTTCTACATTTTGGATTAGTAGCTTCATGAAGAGAAATGGACTTACCGTGAGTGCACTAAGTTCAGTTAGTCAGAAACTTCCTGATGATTGGGAACAGCAAATAATGCATTTTGTGGATTTTGTTTCAAAAAACAAAGAAGCATATTCTCTTCAACACATTGGTAACAAGGACGAAGTTCCTGTAACGTTTGATATGTCATCAAAATTTACTGTTGATCAAAAAGGTTCTTCTGATGTTCGCGTCGTAACAACTGGTGCTGAAAAATCTCGATTTACAATCGTCTTATGTGTTACTGCTGATGGCTATAAATTGCCCGTATATGTCATTTTCCGCCGCAAAACAATACTAAAAAGATCGTTTCCACAAAATTTTATCGTATCAGCTAATGAAAAATCTTGCATGACATCTAGTGACACTCTTCTGTGGTTTGAAAAAATATGGTTGAGAAGAAGAATGACAATTTTTATTCCAAAATCACTTCTTATGCTAGATTTTGCTCCTGGACATCGAACTGCTGAAGTCAAATCGAAATTTGTTGCAAATGGAGCCTTAATGGCCATTGTAATACATCAAGTTGCGTTTTTGGTTTCTTTAAAATCAATCAAATCAAAACTATATTTTAAACCGCGTACAAAAACTATATATTATTTAAATAAACAATATTTAATAATTAATCAATCACACATAACTCTCC
>MQRK01081199.1:3718-18762 GCA_001938485.1 Girardia tigrina
ATAAGAAAATAATAATAAATAAAAAAGTTTTAAAAACCACGTTTTCATATGGACTAAAAAGAGGAAAATAATTTCAAATATGCACAACTAAAATTAAATGGAATGTTGTATGACTAAAAAACGTGGGGTGCTAATATCAATTGTCTAACTTTCAATACATGATAATATTGTTAACCGGAAAATATGTCAGAACAATAAAAGGACATAATTGCTGTTTGATGCAGCGATTCACATACTACCTAATGAAATTCAAAAAATTCCTCACCAAAAAACTTTATTGAAAAAAATAGATTTCCAATAAGTTTACAAAACTACATCTGTCAATAAAAGAATAAAAAAAATGAATAAAGTTTCAAATCAGGTAAAATTATGAAGTTAAATTGCGCCCCACGTTTTTTAGTCATACAACATTCCATTTAATTTTAGTTGTGCATATTTGAAATTATTTTCCTCTTTTTAGTCCATATGAAAACGTGGTTTTTAAAACTTTTTTATTTATTATTTTCTAAATATTATTCACGGATAATCGGGAGTTTACTATAAGACTATTCTTCAATGCAATGACTAATTTTGAATAACTGTTAAAACGTATTTAGATTTTCCACTGGTTATTTATTCTCAGATTGCCAATTTAAATATTCAATTTATTATCAAATGCTGGTGATTCACTCTTAATTACAAGCGACTGTATCTCGACAGATCTAAATGATTTAATATTAGTTCATTCCAGAAAGAATGAGACTTTTGAAATGTTAATATCATTTTTAACGAGCAATGTAAAAAAACAACACTGTGTAATAAATTCATTCATAATCACCATTCTTCTTTATAACATTAGAGAGGCATTGTATCAGTTTTCCTATCGCAGATGACCATCGATCAGCAGAAATATTTTTCAATTCTGATGTAATGAATTGATGTAACTCATCTGCAGATTGAAAATTGGTTTTGTGTCGCTGATCTTCCAATTATGGGTGAATAAAGCGATCCAAGATGTTATAATCAGTGGAATGTGGTGATTGACAGAGCAAGGTAGCATTCTTGTTTGCGAGAAACATGGACGTCACTTTGGAAACATGAGGCTTCGCGTTGTCTTGCACGAAAATCATGTTTCTCCAGTTGAGTGGAAACATGTCGACTAAACTTCTTCTCCATATTAACAAGAAAAGTGACATAACTCTCGATATTCATGCTTTCTCTCTCCTGCAGCAGTTCGCAATGATATTTTCCAGTGAAGGACACTGCAATTACAGACATGATTTTTCTGTTAAACTGGTTACGCTTCACGACATGAATGGGTTCACTGTGATCACCATCAGGGGAGACACAGCAACGTTTGCTTCTTTTCTTGCCAACAGTTCTCATGTAAAAACCACTTCTCATCCACCATCACAATATGTTCATTCCTTTGCAGCAGTGACACGATTAACCTTTTGATCATTTGACAATGCATGAGGAACCCACTTACAGGCAACAGACCGAAAGCCCAAATGGTCACTCACAATACGCTGAATGTTTCCATGGCTGAGGGACGTCTCATCTTCAATTTCATCAATGGTCACTGCACCATTAGCGTTAATAATTCCAGAGACCAACAGAATGTTTTCAGGGGTTGTTTTTGTTGATTTTCTCCCGCAGTTTTCCCAAGCAAAAGAAGTTTTGCCATTGTCAAATTCAGTTATCCACCGATATACTGTATATTCTCCAACACTGTCAGCACCATGAACAGAGACAATTCCCTGATAAATTTCACTTCCCGTTATGCCGAGTGAATAACGGGAGAAGGTATAGAAACGAAGATTTTTCGATTTTCCGCCATCATACAGATAAATAAATCAACCAATATTCAAACAAGTATTCAATAAATATTTTCTGTCAATATTTTTTTAACTATTACATATTTTTACTCTTTATATGTTACTATATACTGCGCAAGTAATTTCCGCCCTTACAGATCACAAACATAGAAATATAACATCATTCTCACTCTTTCTGGTACGAACCAATATTTATCAAAATCATCCTTAGATCGTTTAGATTAGTTTATTTTTGTTCTACATATTTATCTTTTAGAAATCTAAATCAATACCTACATTAAATATGATAATGAGAACGAGCGTATTAAGACTAATTTAAAATAGCTAAGTTTTGTGTCATCAAAAAAGTTGATTTTCAGGGTGTAGTTACCGTTTTTCTTAATATGTTTTAATCAATTATATATAATATAAAATTAGATTGGTACACTGTCTAACAAAAAAGTAGATGAGTGTATCTAGAAACATTTTAATGTTTATTAATTGTGATATAATTAATAAATAAATTATTTTTCACTTACAACACTGTATTCGTGAGCTGGAAACAACAATATATTTTCAACTGGACAATCAGCTTCCAAAAACGATTCAATAAAACATTGAATTGATTTGAAGTAAACTGATGGCTTACATTCAAACATTTTTCCTAAAAATACATTGATTTTAAGTTATTTTATTTCTAACTTAAAAAGGTATTTTAATATAATTATATCACGTAAAACAACACAACATTTAACTTTAAAATAAAAAAAACCATTGTTAACTTGGTTGATTTCTAGATAATTATTATATTAAATTTCTAGCAAAAGTAAAGAATTGTTTTCAAAAATTTATTACAGGGTATTTCAGAAATAAAAGTTCTGATTTCAGAAATAAAAGTTCTGATTTCAGAAATAAAATTTCTGATTTCAAAAATAGAAGTTCAGATTTTATAAAATGAAATATAATAAGTTTTGTAATTTACACATAAAATTTTGTTATTTTTAATTATGAATTTTTATTTCATTCACGATTTTTAGTTTTTACTAAGTTGTTTTAAACATTTTTGATTAGTTGTAATTACATACCTATTTCATATGTCATTTAAATTTACAAGACACATGTTCAAATATTGTAAAAATTGAAATACAAAAAAATGAATGCCAACAAATAAAAGTTTAATTCAAAACACTAATAAGAATTTAATAAAATTTTCTTTCACACAAATCATTTGTTCACAACTGTCTATTGTTTATAGAGTTTAGTCTCCCAAAAATGTCGGTAATATTCGGAAATGCCCCAAAAATCTTCAATTATACTTGTTATATTTAATTCATTATTTATATTATTTATTTATTTATTTTATTCATTACTAGAACAGGACTGTTGTGAAACAAACGCTTATTGAAGCATGATTCCAGAAATTCCAGAAATACATTTTTATTATAAGCCCCGACAAACAACTTAAAATTTTCTATACCATTTGAAGAAATAATCGCACAAAGGAAAAGATTTATACCTCTTGGCAAAGGTTGATAGAGAATAGCATCTTGATTTACCTGAGAATATCCATAATTAATAGACGTATGTAGATTAAACCCAGATTCGTCCAGAAATAAAATGGGTCTAGTTATCATACCTAATATCTGTGAACAAAATATTTGTCTCTGTTCGATATTATGGATCGTTAATATAACCTTAGACCTTTTCTTTAATCTCTTTCGTGTTAATCCTGCATATTTTACTTTTCTACTGATTTGAGGAAGAGATAAATTACACGAGAGTTTATCTTTACAACCGATTAGGGTTAATGAATTATCATTGCCCATTATGCTTCTAATTTCCGCGTGTAAAGAATCTTTGTTTTTCCTCTTTCTTCCAGCCTTTTTATAAAGACTGTCAAATGTTTGATCAGCATCTTCACAATTTTCAATTTTTCGAATAGCTTCATTAATTGCATTTTTACTTAAAGATGTAATTTCAATCAATTCGATCTCCGACTTTATTTTATAAAGTCTCTTGATGTTACTGAAAATTTCAAAATTCATAACAGTCCTAGGTTTTCTTCTTTGACTTTCTTCAGACCTATTTGTATTTAAGTTATTTCAAAGTTATTTTTTTTGAAATCAGAACTTTTATTTCTGAAATCTGAACTTTTATTTCTGAAATACTTTGTAATTAACCAAAAATAAAATTATTTAAACAAATTATTAAAAATAAATTGTAATATTTTTTATTATCTAAATAATATTTTTTCACATATAAAAAGAATTTTCTTAGTTTTTCCATTTGTCGATTAACTTTCTTGTTGTATTCTTTTTGCAATATCATGTATTTGCTCCACCACCATCGTATTGTTCTTGTCATTTATGTCTTGCATTTCACATTGACTAATACTCTTCCCTTTTAAAACTTTATCTCTGTTGAAATAACAGGTGGTGCTTGAAGTTTTCTGTATAAATTTTGTAATCTATACTTTAAAACGGTTGTGTAACACTTGTTTTAAAACATGAAACTAAATTTTATTTTAAAAATCATTTAATATTGTTGTAGGTAACATTAAAATTAACGTTGGGACTTCTACAACTACTACAAATCATACATGATGTATGAACAAGTTTAGCTCCTTTTTGAATTTTGAATTCTTTTTTATTCAAATTTGTTAATAACTCAAACCGTAGCACGTAAAAAAGTGCAAAGTAAAATAAGTCAAGAAAGTAAAAAGAATATTAAAAACTTGGAAATTTGTTTAATTTAAAGGATTAATTTATTTACTCATGTAATGTAAAGATTTATTATATTTACGTGTCTAAATTTGAAGATTATTTTATTTACTTGACCCAAAAAAAAATTATTAAAACGACTGTATACAATTCATGCAATACATAATAATGTATTTGCTCCGTTAGTATACTTTCTTTTATAGAGAAAGAATGAAGTTACATACAATGTTTGAAATTTTAAAAATTTATGGAAGATTGCGCCCACAAACAATTTTGTCTGATTACGAGTCAGCACTCATAAATGCAGCAATTCTACATATCCCATTCGTTAATCAGCGGCGATGTATGTTTCATTTTGGGCAAGTGGTTCGCAGAAGGATCCAACAATATGACAATGATTTCAACTTTAAATTGCATTTTAAAATGTTAACTGCATTAAGTTATGTGCCAGTCGGAAGAGTCATATCAGCTTACGGGATCATTAATGAAACTGCCTTTTACGAACAAAATGAGATCATGTTACAACCTCTTCTATATTATTTTGAAGACACGTAGATTGGAAGATAGTGAAGTGAAAGCCGGTGTTTGCCTATATTTCCTGTGGAGATGTGGAATATATACAATGTTACAATGAGAAATTTTCCACGGACAAATAATAATTTGGATGGATGGCACAGAGCTTTTGCAACTTCTATTGGTGTGTGTCATGAAAAAAATATGGAGATTAATTGTATGTTTAAGAGTATAGTATTCACAAATTTGATATTACTCTTGAAAATTCTGAACAAATTGTACGCACACAAAGGAAATTTTACAAAGATATAACTCAACAAATCAGAACTTGTGTTGAGCATTTTGATGAATTAGGAAATATTATATTTTACTTAAAAGTAATTGCTAGTAATCTATGATTAAAAATTCTTATAGTAATACAAAGTTTAAAGTAATTGTTAAAATATCAAAAAAATAATTTTGTTATATTATTTTTATTTAAACTGTATTTAGTACAATTTTGTTTGAATTATCATTGCAATTTTATTTTTATTGTTGGCTCTTTTTACATGGAACCAACTCAAACACATAATATTGAATTTAGGACATTTACTTTACATATTTAATAATAATTGTAGTCGACAGCGACCGAATGAAAATAAACAACGTACTAAGAGGGGGCATTAAAAAAGCTTTAGAAAATATTAAAGGCATTTCTAAAAAATAAAAGAATCTACAATAGGAAATCGGTTGAAGATATTTTTCGAAATTATACTTATTAATAAGTTAATATTATGGGAAAACTTTATTTTTTGAATTTCTAAAAATGTTATTTTATTAAGGAAATTTTTTAACACAAAATACTACCCAAATTCATATGTATTCGGACACGTAAAATAATTCTTATTAAAAATTTTAAATTATAAATAAAATGTACTTATTTGTATTATAGATGAATTAATTTGATATTTTACGATAATCTAATTACAATTCTAAAATAATTTGAAGAAATCAAATAAAAAAGTTAACTAATAAAAATTTTATTCGCATTTAAAAATTTGTTCTCAAATTCAAAAGAATTCGGACACCTAATATTTAAAATCTTGTAACATCGCCCTTTGCTTTTATGACATCTTCCAGTCTTCTATTCATTGAATTGCATAAATCCTGACATTTATCAATGTGAAAACTATTCCATATTGCTAAAATTTTATTCTTCAAATCAATTTTATTTTTAGGACGTTTTTTTCGTAATTCCTTTATCATAATTGCCCAAACATTCTCTATGGGACTTAAATCTGGGCTTCCTGAAGGCCATGTCCAGAAGGACATATTATTTTTCATCATCCAAGTTTTTGTAAATTTAGAAGTATGACAAGATGCTCCATCTTGTTGAAAAATGAAATCTCCATTGTCAAAATATTGCGTAATAGATTGGATGAGACTTTCCTTTAATATCTCCGTATACTTTGTAGAGTTCATTGTGCCCTCTAAAAAGTGAAGACTACCAAGTCCTTTGCTTGTCATACAACCCCAAATCATTACACTTTCTGGAAATTTCAGAGTTCGTTTTAAACAGTCCGATAATAATGACTCGGTACTAAGTCTTAAGACCGATTTTCCATTTTCGCCCATAGACAATTCAAAACGAGATTCGTCTGAAAAAATAACTTTATTCCAATCATTTTGGCTCCATTTATTATGATTAAGAGCCCATTCAAGTCTCTTTTTCTTTTGAAAAGGTGACAGAAACGGTTTGTTTTTAGCCTTAAAGAAGTGTTACGCAATGCTTATATTTCATTAAGAAAATCTTACCTTGTAGTATGAATAATTTAATTCATGTATTCGACTTAGACAAGTGGACGGAGAAGAAGAAATGCCTGTTTGCATACTCCATTTCTTGTTGATTTCTTGCACGACGATATTAAGGAATTAACATCTTCAAACAGCGGTTATCAGTAGCGGAAGTCAACTTTGGTCGTCCAGATTTCTTTGGCAATGAGTTATTCTGACGGTATTTAGCTTTTCTAATGTTATCGAACATCGTCGATTTACTTATCTCTAAAATTTTTGAAATTTCCCTTACTGATTTTCCTTTAATATGCATGGCAAATATTTTCTCACGCATTTCCGTATGCATCTTTTTTCTACGAACCATATTTCAAAAATAACGAAAATTTAATCGACTGAAATATTTAAACAATAATAACTACATGTGTTTTTACTAATAATCCATATTGAATTTTAAATAATTCATTGTCTACATTTATATTATAATTTTTATTAAGTGTCCGAATTCTTTTGAATTTGAGAACAAATTTTTAAATGCGAATAAAAATTTTATTAGTTAGATTTTGATTTATTTTTATTTTTATTTTTATTTGATTTCTTGAAATTATTTTAGAATTGTATTTAGATTATCGTAAAATATCAAATTAATTCATCTATAATACAAATAAGTACATATTATTTATAATTTAAAATTTTTAATAAGAATTATTTTACGTGTCCGAATACATATGAATTTGGGTAGTATAAGTGATAAATTACATTGCATTTCTCGTATTATTGATATAAATATTCATTAAATAAACGTATACAAATATTAAAAATTAAATATTGAAAAATAATATTAAGCTAATGCTACTTAGAATCCCCATGCATAAGACTTCAGAGGATGAGAGAAAAGAAACGTCCCAAAAGTATGTGACTTATATCTGGTACTTTAAAGTAACACAAAAGTCATATACATATTTGAGCATGTATAATATCAAAAATCAAACAATAAAAGATAAAAGAGTGTTCAAAATAAAATACAAATAATTGGAAAACTCTACAGTTCTTAGTGATATATAATACTTCTTTACAAGAAAAGATTACTAAATGAAGCTCACCAATACTAGCTGTAAAAATAGTATCCCCGGTAAAGTACAATTTATATTTCCCATTTTCACCGTTGTGATTAACAAGACTATTGGTAACGTCAATAGAGTAAATTACATGACCGACTGTGTGACCAGGGGTTAACAGAGCAGTGATAGGAATAGATGGATCTGTTTCATGAGCTTTCAAACTAAATTGAAAATTAAACGTTTCTTTTTCCTTTGAAATAAAGTTAGTAGCGAATCTGATACGATCACCGATAGAACTAAAAATCTAAATTAAGAAAAAATAAAGTAACCAGGGTCTAATGCTAAAAATTAAAATACAATAGTATAAAGCAATGATATAGCGTATATACCCGAGAAGAGTATAAAAAGAAATTTAGGCGCGTTTTAATTATAATTTGTACACTAAACGTGACAATTCAAATCGACAACACTCATAACAATTATGTTTATATTTGTATAAATTATTTAGAATTTACTTAATTTGAAAGAGTGTGTAATAGTCTACTGGCAAAATTAATATTTTTTTTAACTTTCCAACTGACGATGTATTTTATTATTTTTTACAGGCACTTTCATCTGACTTATAACTCATATGGTGTTTATAATTGCGCTATGTATTTTATTTTCGTTACCTTTTTACTTCCTGTATTATTTTTTGTATTATTTTTTTTGTTTTTTATTTATTCATTTTTTATAAATGTTAGAAAGAAGGAAAGAAAAAAGAGGAGGTCACAAGACAGAAATTATTTAGTAGGAATTATTTAACAGCGAAATTAAATTATTTAATAACCATAATTCGCTATGGTTATAATAATTGAATATATAAATTCGAAAAAAAATCAATCAATTTAAATACTGGAATTACTGGACAATAAATTATTATTATCAGCTATATTAACCAAGTACCAGTGTCGGATACCAAGAGCGGGTTATTATTATTTTGGTTATTGTTTGCAATCCAACAGCAGTTACACATTTTTACTCGTGCAATTGATATCTGTGGTAGAATATCCCGGACAGATTATTTATTACTTCAACGAAAGAAACCCAAAAAAACAAACAAGCAAGAAATCCATTGCTCAGATAACTATTGTATTAACATTTTTTTTTTGACTGGTGAACTATATACCTGACATTACATATTCTTTCCATTGACTGAGTCGTTGATTTGTTATATCCATTTCATTAAAAGTGTTATCTAGCCGTTGGATTATTACATTATTATTTCGTAAAAAAATATATATAAAAACAACCAATTCAACTAAATACTAGGGGATTGTTTGTTTTTATAGAGTGAAAAGGCCCTCTCTTAACAAATAGATAATAGAGTATAAAAGTTTAGAATACAATTGAAACACACTTAGTAAGACGTAGTAAAAACATTTTACATTATGGATTCTATTGGTAGAACTTCAAAAGCTAATTTCCGGAATAAAACAGTCAAAAAGCATAAATATAATTTTCTGAAAAAAATTAAATTAACCTATAAATAGGCTGAAAATGTCTGGAGCTCGCAAAAAAATTCAATGCATATGTAAGATTCTAGAAATAATATGAGACTTGCAAATTTTATTTTCAAAAACAACTCTTATATCGACTTTTGACGATTTAAATAAAAGAAATTTTATTTATTCCACAGCATATTTGTTGTGAAAAACAAAATTATAGAAAATTTAAATGGAGCTACAAAAGATAAAAGAATTCTGTTGGCCAAGTAGAGTTCTGCCCACATAAAGCATAGATATAAAAAATTTTTCATTTACTAGTTTAAAATTAAATTATTTACAGCATATTATGCTGTGAAGATGGTGACATCGAAAAGGCGAAAGGCTTCAATAATAATAAGTACACAAATAGGAAAATGGAGACAAATGATAAATATAATCCACAAGTATGAAAACAAGACGGAGGATGAGGTTAAAATTGGAATTTATAAGAAACAGAAATGTATATTAATAATTTAATAAAGAATCAACTATTCAAATTTTCTTTCAGATTTTTTTTATTTCTTCATAACCTTGACCAAGATTAACCAGTTTAGATGAAGTTCAAAATAATTGTTTTTAGTGAATTTATTTCAAATTCTTTCCATCTATAGCATTATTTACATGGAAATTTTAAAATATTTTTTGAGTAGTAAAAATATTTTAAAAAATTATTGTGTCAATTTATTAAGAATAATTTTTCAAATACATTTTACAACAATAGTAAAATATATTGTAAAACTCAATATAAATAATGAATAATAATTAGTATGAATATTATCAATAAATAAATTAATAAATTTAACAGAAACACAAGTCAAGCATCAGTTTAACCTGAATGTTCGGATACAAATCGAGCAGATATTTCAAACCATATGTGTGGTCGTGGTGTTTATGAGTGATCAGGACCATCTTGGGGACCAGTCTAGCCTTCACCATATATTCCTGCACGTCACATCATTCCTGTGTGCCCAATATAAGTCCTACCTGGAAAGGTGGTGCGTTCCCAGGGTCCACAATCAAACAACCTAGCTCACTCTCGCATGATATAATGAAACCATAATTGTTCAGAGAATACGGCACAATTGCCACATTTACTGATCCAAAATTCAACACGCGAGGAATCGAATGAAATCCATCCTCAAATAACTCGAGAGATTTCTTCAGCTCGCGTCTAAAAAAAGCTGGTCCAAATGGCGTTTTTACATACAGCTGGTAGCTAAATTTCAAATGTCATTATATAATTTTTTTCTAGATCATAAGATTAAGACAGATTAGACCCTACTATACAGAGTGTAGTGCTCAATAGTCACATTCAAAATAGATTTATAGGTCACTAAAACTTAAATTTAACTAAGAAATATTATTCATAAAATTTACCATTCCAAATATAATAGAGCACTTATTTTATAATTATTTTTAGATATACATTAAGTCTTCAACAAATAAATAAATAGGCATTGAAATTAAATGAAATAAAAAACAAGTAAAATATAAAAGATACTTATATTAAAATTCTCGCTTATATAGCAGGCTTAAATTATGTAATATTATAAACCCATTTTTTTAATTGTAAAATATCATCAATAATTTTTGTTAAGAGAACTCGCACATTGATTACAACATTGATTACAATTACAATTTGGATCATCTTTGTGACAATCCGTATTAGTGCTTTAACTCATATTCATCTATTAAAAGATTAATAACCTTTATCCAAAAATCAGAACTATTTTGATCCTAATAATTCTTTAAAAAAATATTTAATACAAATTTTATTGGTTATAATTATAATTACTATTAATTATTCAAAAATATTAATTTGATTTATTAATTAAAATTTTTAAAATAAAATTAATAAAATGATTTAAAATTTACAATCATAATTATTTAAAAATAAATTCACACATTAAATTTAAATGTGAATTAAATTCAAATATTAATCATCCATCTGAGTAGGAGTGGCAATCCAAAATCAATACACAACATTCAAACATAAACCAAAACATTGCAAGCAATTTTAAATCATAATTTTATTTCTAATAATAATCTAATAACTTATTAACATAAAACACTAATTTCTAATTAATTTCTAATCAAAATTGTAAATAATCGTGTAATGACACAACAAATCGTAAAACGTTTTTTTTACAAAAAAATAACTGTCGAGATTGGATGTGAACTAATTTAAAGAGATTCCACTAATTCCTGGATCCAGCTCTTTATAGTTTCTTTCTAGATATCATTGAAAAGGTAGTCTTAACTATCCCTTATAGCCTGACTCCCATACTCCTTAAATTAATTACAGGATAGCAATGATTGACAAGGAGGACCTAATCAAAGCATATAATTTAGGCAAAGATTATTTAACTTTGGCCAGGCAGTTGGACATTTTTTATGCATTTCATCAATTTCATGACAGTACCTCTCCGCTGTGATTGTTTCACCTGGATTCAAGAAACTATAGTGGATGATTCCAGCATCACACCACCAAACTGTCACCATAACCTTACGGGGTGTTAGTTTCGGTTTTGGAAAGTGTTTCGGTACTTCATCTTTGTCCAACCGCTGTGCAGATCGACGTCGACAATTGGCGACGTTCGGCATAATGCTTTTGACCGCGATGAGGTTCCTCACCACTTTCCGAAACCGAAAGTCCACCAAAGGAAGGTTATGGTGACTGTTCGGTGGTCTGCAGCCGGTCTCACCCATCACAGCTTTCTGAATAGGGGTGAAACGATCACCACAGAGAAGTACTGCCAACAAATTGACAAAATGCATCCCGAACTCCGACGTATGTGCCCGAGATTGGTCAATATGAAGGGGTCAATTTTCCTCCACGACAACGCCCGGCCACATCGCAAAACCGACCCTACAAAAGCTAAACAAATTGGGCTACAAAACTTTGCCTCATCAACCCTACTCACCGAACTTCTCGCTCACCGATTACCATTTTTTCAAGCATCTGGAAAACTTCCTCCAGGAAAATGCTTCAGAAACCCAGACGACGCCAAAGAAAAATTTAACGCTTTCATCACATCCAGAACTCAGGAGTTGTACACTAGGGACATCAATAAACTTGTTTCTCGTTGACCAAAATGTATTGATTCTGATAGTTTTTTTTCGATTAATAAAGTTTATTCTATGCTGAGTTACAATTGTTTAAAGTTTAGGTTCAAAAACCTGCATTGCTTTTGCAACAACATAATATATTATTACCTAACCTAACCCTAACCTAAATTATTAGTAATTTATAAATCCAAAATTATTATTTTAAACAACAAAAAATCAATTTTAATATGATATTAATATTTTATAATTTTAATGAAAAATGTTTAATTAAAAAAATTAAATTTTTTAAAAATAAAACAAAACAATGTTAACCTTTTGAGGACGGCTATTCTTTTCAAAAATAAAAATTTTCTGAAAAGTTTCAAAAGCTGTTTAATTTAACATTAAATGGTTAGAAATGAGTAAGAGTATGATATTCTTTAAAGCAATCAGTGATACAGAGCCCTACATCATAAAAAAAAATTTTAAAAATATTTTTACAATTTTCCACGATGTTTTTTCCCGCTATGTTTTTTTCCTGTGATGTTTTTCCCGTGATGTTTTTCCATACGATGTTTTTTTCGCAATGTTTTTTCCCTAAACCCTTTAAAATAATTGACTTAAAGCACACAATATGTATTACGTTATTATGTACTGCTCGGACTAAAGGAATAAAAGTACAATGTATCTATTGTGTTTGTTCTCATAAAGTCGTTCGGTTTTCGGAATAGCCATCGAAAATTACATTAGAAAACGTAGGGGAAATTTTCCGTGTTCGGTTAAGACGGAGTAGACTGTATCTTACTTTTAATTCAAGCATAACACTTTAAAATCTCATAAAAATTAAAAAATAGTACATAATGTCATAATAATATTAGCATGAACTTGCAGTTGACTGCAACCCACTGTAAAAATATGAAGTCACATTGGTGTTCTTAATAAAGATGACGATTTGTCTCTGCACTGTGGGCCTCCAATCTCTTTCGAATTGTATTGAGCCTCTAGGCTCTTTTGAGGGTCCACCCAAACTAAAGAATCACTAGCAGCCCCCCGATAGGCCTCCTACGGAGTTGGATAGTTTCAGTCTCCGAAATCTTTTCGGCTTCCCTGTGAGAAACGATCACCCATGGGTTGTATAACCATGGTTCTGCATACCTTTGCCTGTATTCGTTGACTTCGTACAGTCGTGAAAGGGACATTTGAACTATCCCCTTGCAGTTAAATCTGCAATCCTAAAAGTTAGATATGTTTCTTCAGTAACTATCGCTTCCTCGACCGCCGTCGACATAGTCGGGGGTCTGTCCCAGATTGAATCTGGTTGCATGGAATGTTGAGATTTTCTACGATTCTTTCTTCAGTGTTATTTGTTGAACTGCTTTGCGCTGGTGTCATTATTCTCTGCAACGAACGAGTTTCGACACACGTGAAAATCAAATTTATAAACCAGATTAGCTTGCAAAAGAAAAATCGTGGGTATAGTTCCATAGAGGCCCAAGCAAATACAAAAATATGACAATATATAAAATATTATAAGTGTGCCAGGAAAAATATTTAAAAAGTTAAAAAAATTATTTAAAATATTTTAAAAATCTATTTAAGTAACCTATTCCTAAGCCAATATGTTATGCCGAATTTGTGTAATTGCCGAATTCGTGTATTCGACAACCTATTTTCCGAATTTGTGTATTACACAACCTACTTTCCGAATTCATGAAATCGGAAAAAAATTGTCAAATACACGAATTCGCAACAGTTTGCTGAAATAGTATAATTATCGAATTTATGAAGTGGTCAATTTTTGCCGAATTCACTAACTATATGAAAAATTTTCATTTTAATATGAAAATTTCTCATTTAAAAGTGAAAAATTATGTATTTAATATGAAAATATATTTTCACATTAAATTGACAATTATTCATGTTAAATACATATTTTTCATATTAAATTGCTCTTTTTTTCATATTAAATCGATATTTTTACAAGCTTTTATTACGTTTCATTTGTTGGTCTGTCTGGATGCATCAAATCTTGTGATCGAAAATTCAACCACTTCCCATTCACCAAGCGACATGCAACTTTCAGGACTGATGTATTCTAGGTGACAATACACTTTTCCTTGAAAATTTTTGAAAAAAAATATTTTTTTAATTTATTTTGTAAAAAAACCACTTACGATTATCTACAAATTTATACACTGTATTACATAGCAATCTTTTTGTTTATTTTCATGAATAAAATTCAAACTCTACCAAATTACCAAATCATAATAATTATTATTATTACAAGCTTTTATTACGTTTCATTTGTTTGTTTGTCTGTCTGGATGCATCAAATCTTGCGATCGAAAATTCATCCACTTCCCATTCACCTAGCGACATGAAACTTTCAGGACTGATGTATTCTAGGTGACAATACACTTTTTCATTGTAACTGCTCATCCACCGCCTTTAGTTTGGCCGCAAAAGTAATTAAAGTGTCGTTCTCATGTTTTCCTCAGTAGTAGGCTTTGAAATTTGCTACATCTAAATGCAAATAGAAAGTGGGTTTTCGCCTAGAAGGCTTTGATAATTCAGTCAAAAAATGTGGGAAGTGGGTGAAATAGATACAGA
>MQRK01081359.1:0-10259 GCA_001938485.1 Girardia tigrina
CAGTACTTGCCGCCAGTCGCCAGCGCCCCCGCGTGAGTCTCCAGCGCTCCCGATCGCCCCATAGAGAATCTGCAATCGACAAACACACGCACAACCAAACAAATCGATCAATCGATATTCGCACACACAACAAAACCAACTGTGAATTGTTCCAAGGTGAAGATTGATCGCTCGAAGGTAAACTACTTCTACAATGAAAAATACAACCGTCAAGAAAGCGACAGAAATCGCCGATTATTCGCCGATAAATCACTAAAAAAAAGTCATTACTGTCCGATTCCAGCCATAATTCGATAGCATCTGTGTTTTTAAAAATAGTTTGAATCACAATTAAACTAAAATATAATCGACAAAAATATTCGATCAAAAAAAATCGGAGAAAAGACGAAAAATTTCAATAAAACGCTATTTTGATTGATTATCTGGAAATTAAAAATTAATATAATTAATTTTAATTTTCGTTGAAAATAGCTTGTGAGAAAAAATCGAATTGAATTTTGATTTTAATTATTGGAAAAAAAATATTTTTTTAATTCAACAAAATTCTTTTATTGTAGGTGCGGACATAAGCAAAAATTTTAGAAATTTGATGAGTTTAAACAAAATTAATGATATATTAATTATTTAAAAATATTTTTTTTTGAAAATGAGAATTTTTTGAAAGTTAATTTTTTATAAAAGAATGAAAGAAATATTTTTATTACTTTTAAAAACAGTTTAAATTGAAATTTCAATCATGAGTTTTACTCAGAATTCTTTGTACTTTGTGCTTTATGCTTCTTAACTTTAAATTACTTAAACTTCATTCAATTATAGATCGACATATCTTTTATTGTAAGTAAACCATTTCTAAGATTTCACAAAGAGAAAACAATTAGTAATTGATAAGTCTTAATTTAAAAATAAAAGTTCTACATTTGAATTTGTCTGATTAAGATTATCTTGCTTTTGATTATCTTGCTTTTGATTATCTTGCATAAAACGAAAGTATTAAATGTGTTAAAAGATGATTTTTGAGACGAATTTTTAATAAATTAAAGTTAATTTATTTGAAAAAATGAAATAATTATACAAAAACCAAATAACCAAAATACTTATTTAAAAACTATGTAGTAAATTAAAAAAAATTGAAAATAAAACTTTTTAATAAGAAAAATAATGCAACAAATATGTGAACGGACTCATTGAAAATGTGAATAAATGGCGGTGTTATAAAACGAAAATTAACTAAATCAAAAAATTAATTAAATAAAAAAATTAATATTTAAAAAAACGAAAAAAATGTTTGTTTTAAAGAGAGCGGACAAAATGGCCTAAAAAATAATAACAAAGGCGTGAATTCAATGTTTTAAATTCGAATGCTGATGATCGACTATTAGATTTATCGATGTGTGGTGCTTCGACGCCTGCGATTCTTGTAAAGAATATATATTAAAAGCGTTTGCTCTTTTTTATTCAACTTCGTTGAACGGATCGTTTATCTGTCTCAGTTGTGAATGTTGACAGATGGGCCGTGATTGCCGCCCCTCTTTGTTTGTGAATCCGCCATCCAAATTCGGTTGGTTCGGCAATTCGGTTTATCATGTTTTTTCCTTATCTAATCAGGAGTATGACGTCGAATGTGATGAGAGTTATTCTTTCACCAGCAGTGATAAAGAGCTGGTCTGTCATCTCGTGTCAACGTGGGAACGTCGCCTCAAGTACTATAACAATGTCATCACCTCAGGTTACCGTGGTCTCCGCCCCGCACCTCAGGTTGGTTTCGGGAGTGTCCGACCTGAACTTTTCAAACTACATTTAAATTGTCATTGATTCTTTGGTGGAAAACCGTGATGATCGACTGAAAATGTGAAAATCGGAGTCCAATTTGAAACTAGGTTCCATAAGTGGTGTAACTATTGAGACATCTGTAAAATCACTCAAATTCTACCACAATTTTTAAAAAGTTCTTCTATTCGGGCTCGAAATTTTGGACTCCTTACTCGAACGATTGTGACTCGAAGTTGTTTTATCAAATAAATAAAGGTTACAAAATAACCGAAATGCCTTTGGAGGTTCTTCGATATGTGTTTCAATATGATCTAACTTTTGAATGATGGCAGAATCGATACCAGAAAATTAGGCACAGAAAAAAGAAATTATAATTATTACGTGATTTTGTGAAATCATTCATAAAAAGATAATAACATGTTGTAATAAATTGTTCACATATTTGATCATTAATTTTTAGCAGAGACACTGATATGGTTTTACACCTGGAGGACTGAAAGAAAAAAGTCCTATGAAATATTAGCTAATAGACCCGCTAAGATCGAAATTATTTTTAAAGCCAAGAAACTATTGAAATTTATTTAAACGATACAATTTACAACGTACTCCAAAAAAGTTTTTTTTGTGGCGAGAGTTGGCACACAAAGTCTTTTACTATTGCATGAAGTTCCAATTTGTCTGCCCTTTCCTTGTGGTAATGTAGTAACATGAGATTGTTAAAACTATTTTGTGTCTTTGAGCTTCGAAAGTACGTTTTAGTCTTCTCATGAGAGAAAAAAAGTGCTTGGGTGTTAAAGTTATCACTGGTATTGTCATCCACTGAGTGATTATCTTACAAATTTCTGACAACAAAGACGTTCCCATTGCCGATACAACTAACATCTGAGTAGTCGTTCTCAAATTTCTTCTTCCAAGTGAGCAAAAACTGGCCTTTTCTTCATTTCTCTCACAAAATCAACAAAAGTTTAACTATCTTTTGAGAGCTAGAGAACTGATATCAGACTCATAAAATCGAAGGACCGACTTGTCTAAGGGAATGACTTCTGATCCAATCAAGTTTGCGGCTGTCATAAGCATTGTATCATTTTTGAACGGCTTTTTTAAAGATGCTTAGAAGAGACCTGTGTTACGATAGAGATTCCGGACTTTCCCAATATCGACGCCATTCCACATGCAAGGAACCTTAAAAAACAACAAAAAGTTGGTCATATTCTGGCTCGACTATAACCGTTATGATTAAATAGGTGCCAGGAGCATGTGGAAAGACAAACGAAACTGAGAGGCCGTTGCCCTACGCATTCGTAATGAGAGACCATGAGCTAAGAAAAAACGAATTGATTAAAAATCGAGAAGACCATAGGAGCTCATCTGAAGGTAATAGAAGCCGAAAAAAATGGTCCAGGCGCAGGTTACTGAAAATAGAATACTCCCAGTCTAGGGAGGAGGCGAAAACGTTACTGGGGGAACCTGAGAAACTCTTGAAAGGATCTAAAAAAATAAGACAAAGTCTAAACTGATTAAGAAAGTTAATTAAAAATACCGTGATTCATGGTGAATCAACCCTCATACGAATCGCAGACAGTCGCGGAGACGAGGTCCTAATCACGCTAAATAAACTAACGTCAAATTAACGACTAATGAGATTAATTAACAAACCTGATAACAACGATAGGCGCCGTAGAGGTCCCCACCATGTAAGCCGACATCCTGGATGGCAGTCTGCAGATAAACAGCTGCTAAACAGTCGAAACGATATAGTTGCAGGTTACCCTTCTTTCTATCACTGCATTGGACGCTGTGATGTGTACATCACCAGCCAACTGGTTTGTCCAAAATATGCAGACAAACCCCGAACGACGAGTGTTACGAATAAACATACTTCCCCCCCTCGCATCCTGCACATTTCCTTAGCAAATCTGTAATAGTTACAGGCGGCATATCCGTGAATCACGGACGTTGAAAAATTACATTGAAAAAATTTATTTATCATTTACACAGGATGACGAGTGTGCATCGAGAAAGATGCGCATGTCCGGAGGGTATAAATACCCGACGGAGTTGTACTCAATTTCACACAACTTTCATTACGACACACCATTTTCATTTAATTTAATTTCATTTGTACGAACATGAACACAATTTTCAGCTCAACGACAAGTTCGTAGTTTTGCAATTTTCAATTAGACGATAAAATTTCAACGATACGAGATTCATTTATTCTTGACGACGATTAGATAAAGATTTTATTGTTGATCGTTTTTATTGTTGACGACAATTTATTTTACGACGACACTATGTCATACGCACAGTTATTGGTATATTTTTATTAATTTGTAAGGAGAGAAATCTAATAGAAGGTATTACCATTGCTTTGATCTAATCTAGTTGTTTTATTTTGATTATTTTAATTTGATACAAATTCATATATCTAATACTTATTATTAAGAACATTTAAACAAGTCTCGTTTAAATCTTTATTGCAATTACATTTAGAGTCATTAAGACTCTCAGAAGGTCTTTCATTGTTTGCCATCGTTCTAATTGGTTTTCTTATTTATGTTTTTAATCATGATTATTCGAACAATTTTTCTAAATTATTTATTTAAATATATAACCTCTAAAAAATATTAATTAAAATATTAATTTTTACCATTTTTTAAGAAATCCCAAAATAATAAAAATAACATCAAATTATTAAAAATGCATTTAATTTAAATTTTATTAAAAATTATTAAACTTAATTTTAATTCTGAAATTAAAGATGAACTTATAAAATGATTATTTTAATTATGTTCGAATAGTCAATCACTTTAAACTTGATAAAAAATGCCAATTTCCATCTGGGTGGGAGGATCACCATTTTAAATTCAACATACTTAAATCAACATACATCATCCATACATTTACACATTCAAACAATTGTTACGTTAGAATCAAAATTTAAGATAAAACATAATATATGAAATTTGAGTATCGATTTAAACAAAATAATCGGAAATATCGCAAAGCATGAAAAACAAGAGAAATGACACAAAAAACATAAGAATTGTAACAAATCAGCAACAAAAAGTGCTAAAATGTATATAAATTGGATAAAAAGTGCAAATATTGGCGGAAAAATAAATAATTACGGACAAATAATCGATAAAATCAGAATAACGTGTGCAAATGAATAGATAAAAATCCGCAAAAATAATGACAAATTTCCAAATAATTTTACGAACAAAACAAAATAAAAATTACGAAAATCCGTTAAGAATTCCCAGAAAAATAGCAAAATTGAAGTAAAAATAGTAAATAAATAGGCAATAAATAACGATTAATGAACGGATTTGGATGAAATAAACAAATAAAATAGTCTGGAAAATCATGAAAATACTCGTAAAATACCAACAGATAATAAAAGATAATAATCGCATCAAAAAACGAGTGAGAATAGCAAGTAAATACAAAATAGTATAAATTGAGCATTGCCAAATAGAGAAATAACGATGAAAATCTCACAAAATGAAGACGAAAAATTCATAAAATAAACGGAAAAATCAACAAGATGTGAAAACATTGCAATCAACACTAATCGACCAAGATTTCGAATGAAAATAATTGAAAGTTAATAAAATTGTATTTTACCGTAATATTGTGATCAGAAAACGCAAATCTGAACAAAAATCGATCGATAAAAGCAGAAAAAATTCGTAAAAACTATGATAAAAATTATGCGATAGAAATTATGAAAAAATACGCAGTGAAAATAGAAAAATACGAAAAGAAACATAAAATTCAATTAAATCGAAAATCATTCGAAATAATCAATCAATGAGTTCAATATTATGCGGACGCCACTGAAATAAATTCCAATCGATGTGGAGTGACGTAAAAAGCTGCAAGAACGTAATAATGATAAATATCCATCGAAGCCGCAATAAATTATAAATCGAAAATGTATCAAACAGAATGAATTAGATGCGGAAAAAATCTGAAAAAATTACCAAAAAATCAGAAATAAATAGATTAACGGAAATAATTGAACTCCGCATGAAAATCCGACGAAAATTGAGGTGAAAAATAAGATCCGAGGAAATCACGCGCATAACGAATATCGGCCAAATTAGAAGATAATTCAAAACGCATAATCGATTAATGTGAGGATTACCGAGAGACACAATTACCGAAAATCCTGAAAGATAAAATCGAAAATTTCAGTTAAAAATAAAAAATTTTCAGAAAGAGTTAAAATCAAATTTAAATGAATGTATTAATAAAATAAAGTCCCCACTCTCCTCTGGATAGTTGCAGAGGCGAGCCTATACATTGTGCCGGCACACGGGGGAAAAGGAACAAAAATTTAGAATAAAATATTAAAGGTGAAGCTAAAAAAGAAGAATTGACTCACTTTGAAACGGACTTTCCGCACGGGATTTGGAGTGCGCGCGCGGAGCATCGTCATTGACATAATGCAATCGATCCGAATAAACAAGGATGCTCTGAAGGTCCGGAAAAAGGCTGAAAAGATTATCAAAATTAGTAAAATTAAAACAAAACAAATGTACTTACTGGATTAATCATCGATCAAAAATTTTCTAAAATTTTTTAATTTTAGAAAGTCTAAAAATGGAACTGACGTGTTCCAATCAAAATTGGTCGTACGATTCCAAAACGTACGTGGACCAATTAAGAATTAACACGTGACAGTTTTAGACTGAAATCCCAGTATAAATACTGAACAGTTTTAGACAAAATCAGAATATTTTGAATAAAAATAAAGGCTTAAAAACTTGAACAAAATTTGACTGAGAATATTTTCACTTAAATTTGAGAACAATTCGATTATAGAAAGGTTGGTATTGTTGAAATTTTCGCGTCTGAGAGAGAAAGTAATGGACTACTCTCTCTCTCTCGGGTCCCGAACATTTGAGTTTATTTTGCCGAAGTGGTCGGTCACCCGATTTATTTGTTAATTATATTAAATAATTTGTTTTGTTACCCAATTATAAATATTTTATAATCATTTATTTTATTTTAAATATTTTTTTGGTGATTTATCTCAGCTCGAATACCCTCGGGTAGGACAGTATCTAAAACCCCTAAAATCACAATAATTAAAATTCTTGAAGGCTGGTTCTGGTATGCGTTTTAGCGCGGTCAGAATAAGTCCCCGGTTTATGAAGTCTCTGAGTGACAGCAAAGCTCAAGAATTCATACCGGAAGTTGGTTTCGGAATCCGACTGCTATCTTTCATGGCAGCTCACGTTGAATAAGAGTTAAATAATAGTCAACAACTCATATCATAACTGTTATAATTTTAGATGATACAAGAGATAGAATTGCGAGAAGCTAAGCTAACAATTGAGAAATTACAACAAGAGAACAGAGTATTAAAGCCAGGGCGACACATCGCCAAGAGATATTGAATCTGCGAGATAGTGTAGAGCGCCTATCACTGAAGCTGAGAATATCAAAGGAAGCTTCTATAGAGCCTGATGAATACGCTCGTGTAGTAAGACGAGGTGTAGCAATGGAGAGTCGCATACGAGAGCTCGAGCGATTATACTCTGAGCAGCTGCAGATCCGCATGAGAGAAAAGTTAAGGGCCGACGAAGGGAAAGAGTCGCGCACCTTAAGAACTCAATGGTGTATCGCGGATTATCGAGGCGAGGATTATGTAAATAGACGAAAGCGTCAAAGGCTCCGTAAGAGCATAGACAATGTTGTAAAATGTTTTTCAAAATAAAATTTTTAATGGGTTTATATGAGTTGTTGATGTGTTGTTTATAAAATATCGCATGCACTGATTAGTTAAAATATTGTTAGCATTTCTTTCTTCTTCTATAACTCTTTATCTTGGCACCAAAATCATACAAATGAATGGAGGATTTGCGTTAGGGTATTCGAGCCCATACTTTTGTAAATAATTTTATAGTGATTAAAATGATAAAAGATGAAATGTTTTCATAGCTATTATACCTGCCAAGGGGGTTTAACATAGTAAAATGTAACGTACAGTAGTTGGGGTCGACACAACACATCATGGGGGTTATTACATCAATGAAAATCGTTTTGATCTAACATCACATCATACCCATTAGGGCTGATCTGGTCTATCTGGTCTTAAACCTGTGTAGATCTGGAACCTGGAAGGTCCTCATCACTTATCACTGCGTGCAGATGGTATGTTGGGTGAGAGGCAAGTTGTGGTCATAGATATTGAGAGAGTAGGAATTAAAATATACATGCAGAGACTATATTAGTATGAGAGTATTTTATGGTTGGTTACCGATAACCTGGGGACTCAAAGCCAAACGACTCAGTTTCCCAAGATATGTTCACATGTTTAAAAATAAACACCACAAAAGTAATAAAGATCAATTTCAATTTAAAGTAATTGCGATTATTAATGAAAAGAAAAACTTTTACGAAGCAATTTCGATTATACAACCTTTTATGATTTATTCAATGATTTTGCTTATCGGCATCTTATAATTGTTGTAATTATTAATAACAAGAATACTTTAAAAAGCTACACACCTATGAATGAACAAACGGAAATAAAAGAAATTTATTGATGAGAGTGACAAGATTTCAAAAAATGTGAGGGAATAATAATACTAATAATGTGAGTGAACATAAGTCAAACATAATCCGTTCTCAGTCAAATTATAATGTGAATTTCAAAAAATAAAGCCGTGAATAATTTGTTTGAACTGCATGATAAACAAAAGCATCAAGCCATTTCGAGTGTGTAGTATTAATTTTGAAAGTTTATGAATTAACGAAAGTCATGCTAATTAAATTTGGTCGTGGGAGATGTTGAAGAAAAATTATTCGATCGTAAGCTATTATCATTAGTAAACACAAGTATTAGAGCTTTGCTGAATCATCTTAGATGTACCAATATGAGAGTAATTAAAATAAGGAAAGTAATAAAGTAAACAGTCATGAATCAGTGTGGAATATCGAGAAAACCCTAAAATGAAATATCATTAAGCGGGAGAGTTATTGTGAGACACAAGTGTAATGCGATAATTAAATAATAATAGAACGTTACGAGTATCAATACATAAAACTCTATAATGTGCTCGGTACAACGGAACTTCGAGAGACGATGTAGGCGGACCATAGCATGCACAGGTGCATGTGGTCTGACCGATACTTGTTTCTTTAAGGCATTCTTGTCCGGATAAGTAAATAAAAGTGAATTAGAGGAGTCGTAAGAATAAAATCAAAGTCATCCCCTCAGAAACTGAGTTACCAGTCGTTACTGGTTATCCTCATTACTGATAGAGAACCCAAAAGCGCTCCAACGTACACACAACTTGTTGATGTGAGCGAAGGAGGCGCGTCTGTTCCAAATGAGTCTATTGTTAAGATGTTAGAACGTGAATTACTTGATGGAGTTGCTATTCAACTCTAAAATGGATGGGGGCTCTGAGCTTGCAAAAATGTTACTTTGAGGGAAATACGACACCTGGTAAGTTCTTTGCAGTCTTTTTCCACAGCTTTAAAAAATGACTCTGTGATATTCTTCTGCTTACTCGTGACAATGATATCTCATTACTTCTTCAAATTGTTTCGGAGGACACTTTCCGTGTTGTGCGCAGGGTGATTCTTTCAGGTTTTCTTCTGCTTGTCTCAGTCTATCATAGAAATAGCGAACTTTGTCTTCTGAACGACGTCTTTGACGGTCGTCCCTCAGGAATTTCCAATGTCTAATTCCTTCCTGAATAATCATGTCTTTGCTCTGGAGTTGTGATGAAACAGTTTCAGCAAGCAAAAATATCAAGTGGCACAAATACAGCCCAAAATAGGTATCACACTTTAGTAACCGCCACAAAAGACCACCTGCTTTGAGTCCTTCATCATCCATACTGTTATCATTAATTTTTTCCTTTGTCTGCTTGAAAGATTCTTAATTACGTAAAACAGACTGAATTGAGCTCGAACGTAACGTCCACTAAGTTGGACAGAGAGGCCTCAAATCAGTGGCTTCAGAAGAGAGTTATGCTTTTACATTCTTGAAAACTTGGTGCGATATTACAAAATTGTCAGATTATACTATAGGTGTCTCTAACAATGATACAAGTTTTAGCATTATCCTGAAGACAAAGTTTCAAACAAGGAGTAAAACAATAAACAGATTGTAAAAATTAATTTATTTAATTTAAATTAATTAATTAATTTGAATGCCGAAACCGGTCATCTGAGATATTTTCAAAATTATTTTTATCAAAGCCTGTCTGTAAGACTTTCGGGAACTAATTTTTTTTATAAATTTCTACTATGGTTTGAAGTCACAATTTTTAAAGAGAAATTTTAAAAAAATTGGTTTTTAAACGTGTATAAAAATTTATACTCCAACTCCAAAACAGTTCATTTATGACCAGTACATTTAATTAGTGAATGCACTATAATTTGGCTATTTTTATGAAATTTTCATTCCACCACATACAGAGGTAAGTAGTGGGAAAATGAGAGTTCTCCCTCACTTACCC
>MQRK01081384.1:0-10473 GCA_001938485.1 Girardia tigrina
ATTAGTTTTTCATATAATATATTTTTTATATAATATAACACTGATTTTAGGATTTCTACATAGATTTTAGTGAAAATTTTTATGAAATTATCAACAAAATACTATTTTATTTGATAAATTATGACTTTTATCATTTATTATATATATATATATATATATATATTTCTTGATCTGTGACTGACTGATTCTGTCAAGAATGCTCGTATTATTTACTTACAATTGTAAGTAGATAATTATTAAATTAAATTAATAAAACTATTTTCAACTTTAAAAAACTTTATTTTCAATTAAATTAATAATAATTCATATGGAAAAAAATGAATTTTAAATTGTATTTCGTCTTCTCTTAACAGACAGCAAAAATTTATTCAATTCTTTAATGTAGTGTTAGTGAAGAAATATTTTCTCATAGTGGGAAGATTTTTCTCCTTTATTGAGGAATTAAAATTACATTAGTGTGAGTAAATCAAAGTTGAACTTGATTTTTTATGTTTTCTATTTGTGCAATTTCACTACAAATCTATTCAAAATTTTGTTGCGGTAAGTTCGTGTTATTTTTTTATTAAAAATTTAAACTTATTTATGTACAAAGCACAGTTTTTTCATTCTAGATTGAGATTTTTCAATAATTTACATTAATTTAATATAAAAAAACACTGAATATTTTGGCTATTATATGAATTATACGTCTTGAAAATTTATTTGAGATTTAACTCTATATAAATTACACCCGTCATACATGACGGGTGATTTACTAGTCCACTAATAATTTTGCTAAAAATTATATATTAAATAAAATAAAATTAAAATACATATAATTTAAAGTCATTTTTAAACCTATTTTTGTCAGCCCGGGAAGGTTTTTTTGGAAGATATTCCGTAATCATAATGTAAGTGTCATATATTTTTCAAAAATGATAAAATGAAGTGGGGGTGCAAAAGAAACCCCAGCCCTCCTTGTAATAGCTTACGATCTTGCGGAGTCCGAGATGAATCATAAATGAAGTCGAAGTGGTTATGTCGCTGTCAGTTAAATGCAACGCGTGTTCTTTCACGTCCATCTTGGAACATTGGATTTGGACATTTTCCTCGATTTCATCTACCGATTTGTCATTGAAATTGATAAAATTGACGACGGTTATATATTCACATACTTTTAAAAATGCACCGATTTTTCGCATCAAATGTATCTTTATCCGTTTTTTCGCAAAAAAAACAATATTGATCAAATTAAGATGTTTTTTAATTTTGAATATCATTTTCAATTAAAAATTTATTTACATAGTTTACGCCACATCAACAATTTAAAACAAAACAACAGTCATAAAAAACAATTAATATATATTGATATATTTATAAATATACGATAGTTATTTTAGTTTTAAATTTTCTTTTTTTATTTTTCAATTTGAAACCGAACAGATCGCTGCTTATTTCGTCCAGTTAAACTCTTCAACTTTTATGAAATCGTGTTAATTAAACCGGTAATTAAATGGCTGAATAGATGAGGAAGAGTTCAATCTGACGATGCCCACGACTTTTTGTTATGTATTTCTTTAATGTGTTTCATAAGGAAAGAGTAAATGGTTATCAAAAGAAGCGGGTTCAAGTAATAAACCGAATAATATGAAACTTTTAAAATAGTTTTATATATTTATTTTTCAAAATTGTTTTTCAATTTATTAAAAATGAAGTTCAAATATAGCTAAAAAACAATTAATAATTATTAAAATATTTTTTATTATTAATCATATTTGATCAACATCACATAATAAGGAGTGTCATATATGGATGGATGTCCCATACGGATGGACAGACAGACAGACTAAAAGTAATTTTATTATTATTATTATAGAACGGTAAAGTGGCTGCATATTTATTTAATTAAAATCGAATAATAAATTTCATTGTCGGTGGAATCCATTAACTCAAATCTTTCAGGCTGCATCCAGTGAAACCCATTTGAAAGATCGGCGATTTCTGTAACCGAATCACAAAAATTCAGAGAAATTTGATGTCTGATAATTTGTTGACCAAATATAATTAATAAAATTCTATTCAATTATTTTTGGCATTTTTTTTGATATTATTGGAGATATTTCTCGATTTATCTGCGATTTATAAATACCCATTCTTCAGATTTGTTAGATAAGCATTGAAAATGACAAATGAGGGTTGGTGTTTCAATAACGAACCGAGAGAGTGACAAATCAAAGTTTTTTGAGGGCCTTTACGAAACACTCAAACGACTCTTCGTAATTAAAAATTAATAAATGAATGGTATAAATGGTTTCAAACAATCTACAGAGGCTGAAAAAGTGGAGAAAATCCATTAATAACCAATAAAGTTAAGACATTCGTAATTGATGAAATGTATACTTTAATATTATATAGTAAATTATGGTATTATAAAGAATGTTAGATGTATTACATCAAGTTAATATACTTTTACTTTTAATTTACATCTTTTGATATTTGAAACAAGGATGCCTTTCAGCCTACGAACATATCTCTTGTCATATAAACTCAGAAGATGCTTACAAAATTTTGAAATTATCAATATTAATATCACATATAGATTTTTTCCAATGTTCTGCACATTACTCATGCTCTCTTTTCGGCCATATTTTTAAATTCGTTTACAGAGATGACGGGCAGTCTCTCCAATGTATGTGGCATCGCATCCATTACATTTATATACATAAACAATATCAGAACAAAATGTTAAAGGTGTAATAGATTTATTACTGAGCGTATTTTGAATTTTATGAGATCGTCTAAGCATTTTGACAGTTATTGGGATAGAGTGTCATATGAAGGATTGTTAATTAGGTCACGTTGTCCTAAAATCAACGTTCAATCGGCAGTCTCAACCAGCTTATTCAGAATTTTTGATTAGCATGATTTCATACATTCGATTACATAATCATCATTTTTGTATTTATATGCAGATGAATTGATTATTAATTAGTGACCTGAAGATGACGGTAGATCCATCGAAACATCTTGTATATAAATATATTTTTAAATAGATGAGTTTTTTTATATTTTGTATTAAGAAACGTAACTTTTTTAATATCATACAAAAAGTTGATATTATTCGAATATTTTATTTGTTAAAGCGATTTTTGGAAGTGTTACAAACACACACTATAGATAAAATTAAAACATGTTTCAATCAGTCTTGACCATCATCAGCTATTTATTATTGTTTGATAGTGTTTAATTTAATTGAGTAAATATTAACAAAAATATAATTAAGGATAATTTGGATTGATCTTATTGTACAAAAAAGTTAATTAAGTAAAACTATTTAATATTGTCACAGTCATACTCATCCCATTTCGGATGTTAATCAATGGATTATAGTGTCTGATTCATAATATAACCTTTCATAATGTGAATCAAAGTTAGTTTGTAAAATATAAATCTCATCTTTTTAGATTGGAAAGGTTCTAACCTTGAAACAAACACAATGATCTAAACTATTTGTCTCTATGATGTACGTGTTGTAACACCCATGACACTAAAATTTATGTACGATTAGCTTTCAATTCAGTCAGTTCTCGATTTCACTGTAAGGAAATCTCTCACTTTGGATGTTTCTGACACTGTTCTAACATTGTTGATGTTTTTATATATTATATTTTTAAAATTTCTAAATCCCTCAGTAAATGATATTATTATAATGACATGAAAAAACTTTTGATGTATCATTGCCTAACTTAATTGGCCTGGACGAAGTAGGAGTCAGACTATCACTGGTCTGTTTTGATGTTACTGCAACTAATAAAACGACTTATTCAAGAAAATATACTTTATATATTCTGAGTTATCAAGAAAAATAAGTTATAGATAAGCAAAGTTTGGGAACTAATTTTAAAATAACACTTTACAGAGTCATCTTTCTGTGTCCTTCGTCTTTATTGATGATAAGATAATTAAATAATTTAAGCTAGCTTTACTAGAAACCATTTCAAGAAATCCATCATGATGGTAACAAAGTACCATTGTAAGTTATAAAGACTCTTATTGTAACACAGACAAATGTTTTAGTAATAATCTTAATGATATTAATAATAAAAAAGTCAATTTGATATTTAAATGAATTATTATTAATATTATTATCGTTTTTATTAATTTAAATAATTAAATTTAAATTCTACAATGCTTTTAAATCTTTTAATTTTAAAAACGGAAAAAAATGAAAAATTATGAATAAAAAACTAAAAGTAAAATAAAAATTTTATTATAAAATACTACATACTACTTGTAGAAATGATGGATGTATGGATGATGTATTCTTTAATATTTTTGAACTCTATCAGACATGAAGAGATATCCTTGCTCGGGAAATCCACGACGGACTACTCGAAATACCAATCACCTTTCCCAACAGAATTATCACGAAATCCATGTTTGACATTTGCGCGCATATTAATCGTCAGCAAAAGACATTAAACGAAAACTGCATTTATAAATTGATGAATAATGAAAACTTTTTGTATCACTATTGTGTCGCAAAAATAATATTTATTTCTGCAAGATATATTACCTTAGACAATGACCCTAGAATAAGGGAAAGTCGAACAAAAACTTTATATTTCTTTTGCACTTAGAGAGAAAGAAGATAAACTGAATAAATGAACTTAAAAAAAGTTCGTTCGTAACTTTATACATTTAGGTTATTATTTTTTTCTTCATAAAATATGAACATTATAGAGAATTGTAAATAAACTAAAGTTTCAAACAATTTCGAAGTTAGTCATTCATGAATTAAAAACACAGAATTTTCTCATTTTGAGAATTTCTATACCCTTTAACATGTTATCAATGTCCAGCAACATTATTTATATTTTATTGCGTCTTTGTTCTGTGATTCTATAACAGAAATCCCACAAAGTGACCTAAAAAAGCATTGTCTGATGGATAAAAATTCTGTGCTCTTTTATATGTAGGAATCGTCTTTCATATTTTGAGGATTTTGGGAAGCTCTTAAATTTTTGAATTAAAGATAAAAAAACATTTTATATCAACATTAAATTATAAAAGTAAAAAATAAAAATTTATTGTAAAATCCGTAAAGACGATAAAATGTGGTATAAAGTTACAATATTAATAATATTTAAAAATAAATGTTTTAGAGAAAATTTAAAGTAATGAAATTCGTAAATTAAATAGATTTAAAAAACGAATTAAATATAAGATCTGAAAATAGTTTAAATATAATTTATTAAAGTTTAAAAAGTATATACAATATGAAGAAAATTAAATATCATAATAAATATTAAATTGTAACGAAGTTTAATAAAATTAAATACAAAATTAATACATAAATTATTTGAAAATAGTTTGTTTATAATTTAAAAAAAATTTAAATTAAAAAAATTTTAATAAAATTAAATACAATACAAAATTATGAAAATAATAAATTTACATATATTTATATTTACAATTATTTTGATATAATTGGTTTGTGCAAGAAAAATGAAAAATCGTTCCACAGAAATTTACATAGGCAAATATTGTTTAAATAATATGTATATAATTGTTATAAATAAAAGTTTCAAAAATGTCTTCCTCTAAATTCTCATCAGAATGTATTCCCGAACCGAACACGAATGAAACCAGGATTCTAATATTTAAGTTCCGCTTTCTGTTAATACGGTTTAAAAAGAAATCGATTTTTATAGGGTCGATAGATTAAGATTTTACCGACCGATATCATAATAATTGTTTTTTTGTTATTGATGAATAAAATAATTATATTTTGGTAGCAATATCATAATAAGTATAATCATACCAAAAAATTTTTTGGTGTACTAGCTTTTATAATTTGTCATTTGTTTGCCGTTTTGTATCTATTTCACCCAATTCCCACATTTTTTTGACTAAATTATCAAAGCCTACTAGACAAAAACCCGCTTTCTATTTGCATTTAGATGTAGCAAATTTCAAAGCCTACTACTGAGGAAAACATGAGAACGACACTTTAATTACTTTTTGCGACCAAACTAAAGGCGGCAGATGAGCAGTGACAGTGAAAAAGTGTATTGTCACCTAGAATACATCAGTCCTGAAAGTTTCATGTCGCTAGGTGAACGGGAAGTGGGTGAATTTTCGATTGCAAGATTTGATACATCCAGACAGACAAACAAATGAAACGTAATAAAAGCTTGTAAAAATGTAAGATTTTATAAAATTTACAGATCCTATAAAAACAGAATGTTGAGAATTTGAACAAAGCAATTGAATGTTCTAACAGAACATTTAGAACGCTAGTCTTAAAGGAAAGAGAGGGTCAGTCGTGGATATGGCATTGAATCGCTGTCGGTTGGTAGTGTTAAAGTAATAAAAATTCAATTATATCACCTAAATTAAATCAAAAACGGATCAAATTATATGTAACTAATAAGAAATTAATAATTATTTTATTACAGTTTGACAGAAATCTGATCCAAAAATTTGTAAAATATTCCGAAAAGTCTGTTTTATTTAATTATGTATAAAATTAGAAAAAAATATATTATGATAATAACGAATGACGTTTAAAGAGATAATTATATTTAAAATAAACAAAATCTGTTTGATATTAATTTTTTCTTTACATTTTAAGTTTTTTAATATTTATTATCATATTTATATATAATTTTGTATAAAACATTCTTGTAATTATATTTTAAAATTTATTTTGCCAACTCTGTGTTGTTTTTAATTTTTGTATTATATTATATTTCTCTATTGTTATGTTTGGTAACAACTTATTTGTTTAAATAAATAAAAAGGGTAATTTAGAATGAGAAGTTGTTAATGTTGATAAAAGGAAATAAATAAAAAAATAATAAATAAATTTAAGTATAAAAAAACAACATAAAGTTATTAACATCAGAGAAGCGTATAGAAATGTGGTTGAAAGTAAAGTAATTTGTACCCATTTGCTCGTAAAATAATGATAATTCAGAATCAAGAGCTGTTTTCGAACGTTTTAGCTACCAAAGATTAATTAATCCCTTGATCCATTTGTTTGTGTCTCATTCACCTAACCATAAAAATTTATACAATAGCCCATAACACACAATTCACACCAATATCACTGCTGATGAAAGTCATAAACTAAACACAGCCATGTCACCAAAATACAAAGCACACAAAAACCGCATATGACCGAGTATTCACAAACGAAAAACGATTTCACCACAACACACCAACCAAAGTTGATATATTACAAAAACAATACAACAAAATTATAATCGAAATAATATATATTAAAATATAAATAAAATTTCTTTTCAGTTGCTTTCGTCTGGTAGACATGTCATAGCGCTTTTCGGCCGGCAACTTTTACTTGGGAAGAAAATCAAAAGACAATTTTTCGTAACTGTAAAGTATATATTTCTTTCTAGTTACTAATTATAAAAAAACTCCATTTTTATTTTTAATAATATATTTTATAAATTAATTATCAGTAGAATGAACTCGGTGTTTTATTTATTTTTATTCCTTGACAAATACAAATTAAAAGAAATACAAAAAAACATTCAAAAAATTATTTTTTACAGAATTATTTGCTCTTTTTATTCGTAAGAAAAGGAAAATAAATCGAAACGAACTCAAATTCTTCATTAAAAAAACGGATTTGATCTAAATAAACAAATTATTATATATTTTAATTGTCTCTGTTTTGATTGGTTGAAAAATTATTTCCTGTCGACTTGTTAATTTTTAGTTTCCGTACATATTAATTGAAATAATAAATAATTTATTGTTTTCTATAAATTATTTACTTAAAAGAATTATAAAAGAACATTGAAATAATCTTTTATTAATACTACAAAACTTTGTTTCAAAAAATAGATAAATATATATTTTAAAACAACCTTTAATATTATTTATTTATTTTTTATAAATAATAATTTATATTTTTTAAATACTTTTTCTATAGATAAAAGGTTTTACAAATTAATTTTTCTTCTTATGTATTTTAAATATTTTTTTTCATTTTTTTAGATTTCCTAATTTTACTTCTGTTAACAAATATTTAAACAAGAAAAACAATTTTCCAACAAAAATATAACATAATCAAAAAGATTCTTTTTACAAAATATTAATATTAATTGTCTCAAATTCTTTTTTCTTGCTCAAAGACGTATACTTTTGTACAAAATTCTATTATAAATGTGTTTAGACTTGGGAGAAAGCTGTTAGTTTCCTTTAACAATCACTCAAAATTCTGTGATCACAATATCCTTTCTCGTCTACCTTTCAAGTGACTCTAAATAATACAATGTTCAAATATTTATTCTTCATGCTCAAAATGTTTTGTCGCCATTTCAAACGTTCCGGCCTTCAAATTTATCTTGTATAGCGGCATTCTTGATTGTTATTTCGCATTGAAAGACTCAAGCGGAAAGTCAGTTATTGTCTCAATATTTTTAGTCATGAATTAATCAACGTATTGTACTGTGATACTGTTTCAAAACTAAATGTTTTATTAATTAGTTTTCCAAAATTTCAAATTATTCCATATTAACAGTCTTTGGTAACTGTCGAAACAAAACATTTTATTAAAAGATACCCCTATGAAACGCTACAAAGTTGCGCTGTTCATGAAAGGTTTTTCTTTCCTGGTTTTATTTTATTTTACTTTGAAAAATAATTATCTTTTTCAAAATCATAATGTAATTCACTAATGTTTTTCTAAGTTTCTCATGACGGCATTTATATTTTTTTATTGAAACTCATTTACTGACGCTACAAGAGACAGTCCCCATGCCTTGAGCGATTACTGCGTTTGTATTCTTCTTTTGTTCTTCGTCGACATCACTTTTGTAGTTCGTATCTTATTTATAAATCTTATTTAAAATTTTTATCATATCAAAAGAAGCCGTTCGCAACCTCCAGATGAAATATTATATTATCGATTAATTATATTTACCAAGAACTTATTCTTCAAGTAAAATGTTTTATCGAAACTAAAATTTTTTTTCAAACTTTTAATCACGCAAACTAACTTCCGTCGCATTGAAACTTACAGAAATAATTGTTCCATAGATAATTTACGTTACGAAACAATTAAAAAAAAATATTCTACAAATAGAAATTTTCGACCACGCGTAATTCAAATATCTAAAAATTATTATCTTTTTGTTTGTTTTCTCTTCCTTTGAAGACGGTTTGACAAAATGCAACCAAACTTTCATCAGATCTTCCTTATACTCAAGGGAAAGGAATGAAAAAAATAGTAAAATTTTATTTTAATATTTAAAAAATAATAAAATTTGAAAAAAAAATCAATAATTTAAATAATTTTTTAAACATTTTAAACTATTTTGAAATTTATTCTTTTTAATATTTTTAATGCCATCGAAAAAATGGGTTAAAAATTGGTTAGATAATATGAAAATAATTTTAAAAAAATGTAAAAAAATATTAAAATAAATTACTATCATTTTAAAAATTAATTTTTAAGAAAATATTTGACAAAATTTAAAGAATTGTGGTAAAATTATAAAAATTTATTTATTCTAATTTTTACGATTATTTTTACAATAATATCGAAACTGATTTTAAATATTTAAATAAATATTATATTTAAAGAATAATTTATGTTTGCTGGTTCACTGTGTTTGGAGACTGTTATCTGGATAGTTTCTTCTTTTTGACAAATTGAAGAATTTTATTAAAAAAATGTTATTGAATGTTTTGGTGGGATGCATGAAAATTAAATAGTGGATATGTTTAAATAAACTATGGTATTCAGTAGGTTTTGTTGTTAAAATATGATAGAACAAGCATGATCCCTCGTAATTGATATGAATTATGATATAAAATGGGTAGGGAAAAGCGAGGCAAGCATAAGGATGGTTCAAAAAATGGTTCAGATCACGTGGATCTTTCAAGCGACCGAGGGGAGCCTAGAACTAGAGTTGCAAGAGAGAGTAGACTATGAGATCTTGGGAAATCACCGAATCTGAAGAAGCAGCCGTGACTCTGAAAATAATGACAAGGGAGCTCCGAAAATTGAGTGGGTCATCAGATTTCTCCGGCAAGTTCTTTTGAGAATTCTCTTGAGTTGCAAGTCTTAATAATTCGCATTCATATTCAAATTTGAAGAGCGGGAAAACGTTCTGTCCGACTGTTTTCCCTCTTATCTTCGAGACATACGGTGAGATACACCAATAAGAGGTGTGAGACTTGGTTTGATGGATCCAATTGACACACGATAGATAAAATCACGTTTCTACTGGATTGAATCGATACCGTTAGGCTAAAACTCTTGTCTGATACAGTACGATAAAATGTAACTAAAGTATCCATTAACCTTTCACTTATGAAAGGGAACTCAATGTCAAAGTTTTTCAGAAAAAAATCATTTGTGCCTTTGATACCAGCAGCTTACTGAACTGAAAAAGGATAAACAGTATTTAAAATATTAAAAGTAGCAAAGCGACCAAAGGCCGTATGAGCTCTCTT
>MQRK01081553.1:815-22995 GCA_001938485.1 Girardia tigrina
TTTTAATTATAAATACACATAAAATTCATTGGAATTGGAATTAAATTCCAATTCCAAATTTTATTTTTAATTTCGATCTCGAACACTATTTATATTAAATATAATGAAAGTTAAACATAAATAAAATTCAATAAAATTCAATAAAATTAAATTTTTAATGTGTATACATATTTTTGGGACACCCTGTGTATATTGAATTATGCCGTCATCAATCTGGGTCAAACATACACTCATTCATTTCACCATACACACTATTTTGGTCGTGACCTATTACACAACAATATAAAGATCACACCTAGAACATTCCATACATAAATTACGCAACATACATTTATTAGTTTTGATAATAATTCTCCTCACAATGTTGATGACATCTTGATTTTTAAAAATGGGAATGATATTTCGCAATTTTCAAATTATAATAAATTTCAGTCTTCCAATGTAAAGTTTATCATTTCTGGATTTTTTAATTGAGAAGAAATTGTTTTTATGAGACTAAGATTTACAGAAAGAGTACTGATACGAGTTTTTATACAGCCCCAAACAGTCTCTGTGAAGTTAAATATCGTAGAAATATGATTAAAGGACTTACTTTTCACTCATGGGCGCTTTCATTCACATATAAGTGATGTGATGAAAGTCTTAATAAATAATTATATGACAAAGGATTTTCAAAATCAACAAAATAAAATATTGATAAATTAATTGACAAAAATAATAAGAATAAACTTATAGATTTTCAAGATCAAGATAAATTTTGTAACACTAATAAAATAAGTTTTAGGACTTGGTACAGTACCTTATAAGAATAATTCAAATTATTTAAAAATTGTATTTTAAAAGCACTGTACAATACCATAAATTTAAAATTAATCTCACGTTCTTAATAAATTGAAGGTGTGTTTGACAATATATCTTCAATACTGTTGAGATTGTGTTCGGATCTCATTTACCAATATACATGTAATGGGTGTTGTGAGTAATATTCTGAATTGTTTGTTGTTTTATATTTTGCATGTTGTATGTTGATTCGGATTGTGTCCGAATTACCCAGATGGCTGATTGGTATTTTCTTTGATTCATACTTATTGAAAATAATTTAATTTAATTTTAAAGTACAAATATTCAAAATATATTTCACATGTCAAGTATTTTATGTTAGGTTAGGCAATCATGCCTACTACAGGTACCATGTAAACCTGAATTACCTGTTCCATGGTCAGATGGTTGGTAACTAAACCGGCTTCCTCACCCAGAGCAAACTGGGTAGAGAGGTTGTGTGGACACCCAACAGGATTAAAAACAAAACCTGGTCAATTGCGGATGAGCTCATCCGAGCCAACGGCCATTCCTACCTGGAGAGGAGATAGGCGCCACTAGCTTACTTGCCTATTGATACACCAAAAAATATGTAAAACGAAGACACAAATCACTTTATACCGGATCGATTAGGCCCCGGGTCAACAACGGCCGCGTTACCTCTTGATGCCGACAGGGGGACAACGAAAAGTTTGTTACTGGCGAGAAAATGACATTGAGAACTTCATTTGCTCTAGGCACTTTGAACGTGAGATCCTTGTCTCAAAGCGGAAAAATAGAACTATTGGCTAGAGAACTGAATACCATCAGATGGAATGTGTTTGGTATATCAGAAATAAGATGGACTGGCACGGGAGAATATACGACAGAAGATGGACACAAGGTGTAGTACTACGGTCATGAAAATAGGAAACAACACGGCGTGAAATTCATAATGGACAAGCGTACTCCAATCAATGTGATGGAATGCACACCAGTATCCGAAAGAATTATTTAATCAGAATTTACAGTAAACCATTCAACACGACTATCATCCAAGTCTACGCACCAACAACTGACTACAATGAGGAAGTCGTTGATGAATTCTATGAAAATCTGGAGACGCTCTGTTTTGTGACTAATAAAAACGAAAAATGTTCAAAAATACGTATAATATATACGTATAAAAATGTATAAATAAAACAATGCGATAAATATTCGACTTTTTTGTGATATTTTGAGTTTAATGAAATTTATGTTAATTAATTCGTTGTTTTACTGAATAAAATAAAGTTTTTCTGTTGCGAAAATCTTTTGTTTTGAATTGGATAAGACGTCATCAATTGTTTTTCAATTTAAAGCATTGTATCTGATTTTAATTGCGTTTTTGACTATTTTTCTGGAACTTTGGTAGAAGAGTGACAACTGATACACGATGAAAACTAATGATGAGATTTTTAAAAGATATTTGGAAAGTGTACAATGCGTCGCGGATCTGATAGGAGAAATGAAGGATTCATCGATCAATTTTTAAATTAAAGAAAATATCGACATTGCGAATTATATGCGGATTTAAGTCGGTTTCAGAGGATGGCAGTATTAATTTTGAATCTTTACAATGATTGTGAGACTTATCGGAGTTGTTTTGAAGTTGATAAGGTAAAATTAAACGTTTCCCCCCGAACCCACATCCGCCCCAAGACTAAAGGATGCCAAAGCCACGCTGCGCACGCTCTCCTATCATTTCTGGTAGCAGAGCGTGGTTAAGGCGCTCTGGGGTTGGTGAGTGGTTGTCAGCATCTGGGCTTTGATATTAAAAATCGAAGCGTTCTCGCCCTGATGGAAAAAGATTATGATATGTTTGTGTGTTCAGAGTGGATGAGAAAATTGAATGAAATAAAATTAATACCCCTGTGGTTGTTGAATAAATTCGCGGAGTGTTTGTGTCAGCATTGTGGGGTGATTGTGAGAATTTCGAGGACTGGGTCGTCCCGAATACAATACGGGCCCAGAACCCGGGTGCGACTCAATCTTCGAGCTTGTTGGTATGAAATGTGTGTGTGTGTGTTCATGTTTGCAGTTTATTTGACGAGAAGATTAAGACGGAATCAGACGAGATGTATAGTAGAAATAGATTGATGAAAAAAAGAGATGAAAATAATATACAGATATTCGTTAAAACTGTAATCGACAAACTCTAGTTCTGGTTTATGAGCCAAGTGAGACCATAATGAGTTTGAAGGAGAAAATTCAGAAAAAGGAGAAAATACATTATGAACGTCAAAGGTTAATATTCACAGGGAAACAGTTACGAGACAAACAAAAGTTAAAGGATAATAATATTCAAAAAGAATCGACGCTTCATTTGGTTTTAAGTTTGAGAGGCGGGAGCGATCTGGACGTTGCAGAGAAAGAGAAATTGGATCATCAGTGGGACGATGGAAAGCGAAAGAAGATAATCTGGAAGAGAGCGCTAACTCGAAAGCGGAATCAGGTGTTGGCAAAACTGCGGATGAAAACCGAAGCAAGGACAAATTGTGGACAGTACGAAGCCAAATTTGATAGTGCAGTGGCAAAGTTCGATAGGTTAATGGCCGTTGGAGAAGAGTTGGGTAATCACGATGAAGTCACCAAGTTAGTGAAAAAGAAAGAGGAGCTGGAGGCGAAACATGATGAATTCGAAGAAATGCTTGAGGACCAAATTAAGAAAGAAAAAGAAACACGTCAGTGCTAGTAACGACAGAACCGGTCCAAAGAGGAATTGCTTCGCTCAGAGCGCTGGAATTACCGAGATTCAATGGAAATCAGAAAGAGTATGCCCCTTGGAAGGCCAAGGCTCAGGTCTGTTTAGTTCAGAACAGCATGCCTGAGGCAGTGAAACTGTTGCATTTAAAACAGGGCTTGGGAGGAGAGGTGCTTTTCTTAGTTGAGAACCTTGATTATCATGACAGAGCCTTTTAGAAGGCGCTGGACAGACTAAACGAGAAATATGGAGGCGACGAAAGGAATGTCTCTAATATAATGTGGGAGACTCAAAGACTGCGACCAATAAAGGAGGATAATATCGAAGATCTAGAAGCGGTTATCAGGGTTCTAGATTATTTGATATATCTTTTCAAGTCAAATAAAGACGAAAAATTGGTCCAAGGAGCTATCACATGGTCATTAGAAAGTTCTCTCGGGAGTTATTAAAAAGGTGGCAACGAGAAATAGACGAGACGAAAACAACGAATAATGAGACAACAATCGAAAAAATGATGAAATAGTTGTCAAAAGAACTCATTTATTTGAAAAAAACGGATGATATTAGCTTAAATAATTAAAAAGCTTATCTAATAATTTATTACAAAGATCAAAACATTTGCATATGTTCGTAAACATATTCTACTTAAAACTATATCACACATTGATTATATTGTATTGTTTCACATGTTTTGGTTTTCGTTTAAAATATACCATCAGCAGCTACCACTGATATTTCAGATTTCTATTTTATTATAGAATCGTATCAAATCTAAAATAAATAATGAGTTAACTTAAAATTATTGAATGTAAGCTTGATTACTTCTAGTTCATTGTTTGATAGAACTTGTAAAACGTTGTGAGTAAAATGTATAGAACTAATTGCATTTACGTCTACTTATAATTATAATTAAATAATGAATTTAATGAATGTATTGTTTAGATCAATTTTGTTAATAATGTAATAATTAAGTAGATTCCTTTTCATAGAATTTTATACATAAAGATAATTTTAATATTAAAATTGTTATCAAATAATTTTGAAAAAATAAATCAACTGTTTATACACTTTTAAATTTACATTAATCTTTCATTTGTCTTTCAAGTCCAGCCAAAGTTATCTGAACAGTAATTTTAAATTCCAAGTTAAAAATTCAAAATTTATAAATAACCATATGAGGGGTTAATTTAAATTTTTATCTCGCCTGAATAATTTATTATTTTTTTAATTTAAAGGGTAAAATATTTTTATGTTAATATGCTTATTCAATATTTTAAAATTAAAAATGATATAATAAAACAACTATTAAAAAATCAAAAACGTTTTTAAAAATAAAATATTTTTAATGTGTTCTTAAATATTTTAAAAAAATTAAAAATGATATAATAAAAGAAAATCATAAAAAATAAAATATCTATTTAAAAATAAAAAAATCTTTTAATGTATCTATTAAATATCTTAAAATTGAAAATATCAAGAAAACAAAAATATTAAATATTTATTTATAAATAAAAATATTTTTAATAAGTAATTTTAAAAAACTTTGAAATAAATTTTGAAAATAAAGTTTAAATAATTTTCGAAATAAATTTTCAGAATTTTAAAAATTAAATCGAAAAGAATTTAATAGATTAATTTGGGTCGAGATAATTAAATTAAATTAACAGGAAAATTTGTTTTAAAGATGTGAATTGTTAGATAAATAAATTTTGGTGTTAAAAAAATGAATCCTGATATAGAGGTTGCAACCACTTCTCACAAACCACATAATCTTAAATGTTAGAGGTACTATTCTATAACGATACACAACATACAAAACAATGCACGAAAAATTTGCTCGCATACAAACGCAGTTATTGTTTTCCCATTTATCTTTCTATGTTAAACAAATTATTACACAATTTATGATCTTTTCATATTTTGAGGCATCAGCATTCTTACGAGTAAAAGATCATGAAAACAATGATAAAGAATATTTTATTTAATCTTCCAATGATTCGGAATTACAATTGTAGAGGTCTTCTTACAAAAATAAAATCAATGAAAACTAATTTGAAATTTAACCACTCGAATACATTAAATAATTAAATTAATAAATTTGAATTTCTTTAGAGTCAATAATGTCATTTTGAATAATTTTGATACAATTTCATGTATTTTTATCCCTAACGGAACCAATCGGATATAATGTTTTCTGATAATTATTTTGTAGTACTTAAGAAACATTTAATGAAATAAGTTTCCTCTTTCACAACTGTTGAATGTGTTTATATTATGTTCAATATTAGAAATTGGTGTCATTATCCTAATTTTTTTAATAAAGATATCCCACATAAATTTAAACAAATTTTCATATTCCTTACTTTAAAAACTTTCCTCATTGGTATTTTCATTTCCCTTTTTAAAAAACGATATTATTTTCGCCAATTTCATTTCTTTAGTTAAATCTTTTTTTTATTTAAAACTTGTATAGAATTATTATTGTGAGGAATATTTGGTGTGTGGATGTTTTTGTATAGTTTTTGCATGTTCAAATGTTGTATGTTGATTTGGGATTGTGCCTCTCCTAACCAGATGGATTATCAATATTTAATTTTTTATAATCTGAAACTAATTTATTTAAATTTAGATTTAATATTCAAATTTTTAGTTTTTATTATTGCAGCTTTTAAATAATTTTAATGATTTTATTTTTGTAAATTTTTAAATAATTAAAATCAAATTAATGTTTAAAAATGTCTATAAAAATATTTTATGATCAGTCAATCAAATTTAAATTAAATATTTTTAAATAAAATAATCTTATCAAGTATAGTTCAGATTATGATGGGATATATTAAAAATTGATTGATGGATCTAAGTGAAAGCATTACTGTTGATCATCATAAAGATGATAATAAATGTGAATGTAATAAATGTTCTGTCAAATGTGTGAGTTCTCTTAACAATTATAATTGTATTATTTTAAATTATTTTAAATCAATATTTTAAAATGTATTTGTATTTCTTTTAGTGGAATTCAATCAAACATTTATTTAACTTTTTGGATTTTTTAATTATTATTTTTTGTGCATTTTAAATGACTTTTTTTAATTTTAATTTTTTGGAAAAGTTTTGAATTAGAAATACTTTAGCTTTTTGTAATTTTAAATTATTTTTTTTAATTTTTGAAATTATAATATTAAATTGAAATTTTCTAAATAAATTTTTAACTAACTCTTCCTAACAACAAAGTGTAGCAAGAAACGTTATACTTTGTGTTATATTACTGTCATATTATCTTATGAAAATCTATTTTGCATAGATTACAAAAATAAATCAGATCTGAAGTGATAAAAAACGTGAGTGAAAAATATAATGGGGTGTTTTTTTATTTCTTTAAGTAATAACTAACAGGCATCTTCAATTGTCTTGTCAAGCAATCAGTTATTCTTTCACCTCGTGTTCCACATAACTGGTGGTTGATGTCACGTATTCAGAGAGCTATCACAGGGGATCACAAATAGAATAATAAAAATAATAATTAAATTATTAAATCAAGGACTTATTTTCTCAGTGTTTTAGAAAGATAATTATCTGAATAATTCAGTACTCAAAGAGCCAACAAATATCAAATCAACTGGTTTCTATGACGACCCACTGTATTAAAATAAACAATAAAAACAGTTGATAAAACAATGTGCAACAATCGTACATTTAGCTCACACTAAATAATTTATCACTTAATTTAGTTTTAATTAAAATTGACTTCTCTTTTATTCAACATTGTTAGCGACATGTAATTTTTATAACTTACAAAAAAGTTTAATTTATTTATTATTTCTAATCAATTTATATCATAAATGTAAAGTGCAACAAAACTAAAATTAGAGGAAATAAAGTAGCATATTTTTGTAATAACTCGCATGTAAGAATGAAAGATTTATTTCCAACAAAGAAAGTATAAATTTTAAGATCTGTCTTCCATTTTATAAAAAAATACTTTAATCGGATAGTTATGTACCAGTTAATTACAACAAAGTATCAATAAAATTGCGACTGTTTTGACTTTTTTATTTTACTATTTCAATAGAACCAAAATCCTTAGCATTACTAGAATCAAAGAAATCAAGGCTAATTCACCTACTCACTCTATTTTCCTTCCTCTTCAGCAAAGATCAGAGATTAAAATCTGAACATTTGATGTGATTAGTATTGATTTGACTCTTAATGGTTCTTACTTGAATTTTATTGTTATCATTTTTTTAAAAATTAAATTTGTTTCGTAGCAAGAACGAAGAATGTGGTTTGAATGAAGAAGTGTGTTTTGAAAGAGGGACACTTATTTTAGTATTGTTGATAAAGTGAAAACGAAAATGTATTTTGATTATTTTTATTTTTAGAAAATCACAAATAATATATAAATTAACACTTGACTCGTTTACTGATTGGAGGTGCTCCTTGTATTAAAATGTTTTGAAGGTCCTTAATATTCTTTATTAGTTATTATTGAATAAAATTTTGATTTTACACTCTTACAACAACTTTATCTTTAAAATATTGTATAACAAACAAAAATAATATAACATGTCAATTTCAACATATTATAGGGCTCAATTTACAATAATATACAAAATAATATTTTTTTAACGTTGAAATCGTTGTAAAAACATTCTTATTTATATTATTTATAATCTTTTAATAACCTTCACTGCTTGGAGAGGTTTGCATGTGGTGTCTTTTGAAATTCAAATCTGAAAACTGACCAGCAGGATTTGGACTGTCAAAGGATGAGATTTTGGAAATCCTCATTTTGTTGAAAGAGAGAGACAAGGAGCCGGAATTTGAGGGATCTATTATATAATAATTTAAAATTACCTATTTTGTTTCTAATATTAATATGAAAGAATAACATTAAGACATTAATTTAAAAATCAAGTAATCTGTAAAAATAGTATGAGGAGATAATTATTTTAGTTCTCTGATCAAAATTTAAATAGTTTTAAAAAAGATTATTTTGAATTAAAATCAAATTGAAAATTTAAAAAATTAATTAAGTATTTTAGATTTGAATTTAAATACATTCTTTATAAATTTATTTTGAATTAAAATATTATTTTAATAGAAAAATGAGTTGATCTAAACAGATAACAGATAAAACAGTATTTTTAAAAATAATTTAAATCCTATTAAAAATTTTATTAATATTTGTAAAAATGTATTTTCTAATTTTAAATTGATTTAATGATATGATTAAAAAAAAATAAATATTTAAAAAATAAAAAATAGAATATTGAATAACGTATTTTCAAAATTTCTAAAATAATAAAATAGTAAAAATGGTTTTTTTAAAAAGCAACGCAAAGTTAAACAAAACAGGATATAAGATTTCAATTGAAAAAGAAAATTATAAGAAACATTATAAAAAATTAAAGTAAAAAACAAATTTAAAAATTAATTATTTCTAAAAAAATTAAATATATGTAAAATCATTTTGATAAATATTCTTATTTAAAAATTTAAAAAAGTTGAATATTATTTTTGATTTGATTAAAATTATAAATGGATGAAAAATTATTTGAAAATAGAGATCAACAGATTAATTATTAATTAAGAAAATAGTTGTAAAATTTGTTGGAAAGTTGTTTTATAATAAAGATATAATTTTGAGTTAAAATGAATTCTGATATTGACGTTACAAATACTTCTTACAAATAAAAAACTTCATTGCTGTTTAGATTTTTAGAGAAATATTTCAATTACTAGATAAAAAGTTTTATGATCATATCAATTTATAAATAACATTAATAATATTAAAATTCAGTCCATTTATAAAAACATAAGGTATTTATATGATTTAATAAATAAAATAACTCATTTTATTTTTCATCCCGTTCTTATCATTTACTTAACTTTTTACCGTATTTATAGATCGTAATTTGTTTTTCATATCATACTCCTTTTTTACATCTCGGATGTTACATCGATGTTATCATCGAGCGTTAACCATGTTTGATAGTTCCCTTTCACCAAACCTTTTTTTCACAAATTCTACACTATATAGTCTGCTTTGCGAAGCCCCATTAACGGGTCACTGAAACCCATTCTTAATTCTATCAAATCCTTCATCAAATCTAGAAGCAATTTTTCTTTTGTTTCATTCCTCTTTCCTACTTTCTTTTTCTTCTCTTTTCATTTACTTAATAGCACTTTCTTGTGTTTAACAATTGAATCTGAAGTCAGCTACGGTGTTTAGTATGGTTTTCCTCTTTCATTTGAATACCTGTTAAAACTTATTAGGCATTATTATTCAGTATTATTATTCTACTCAGATCCGTTGAATTTTTATTTCCGGAGTCCCATGATGTGACGTCATCATGTAAAGAGAACTCCCATTTTTTTATAATTTCTATTATTATTTCAGCCTAGGTCTTACAACAAACCGTAGAAATTGAATGCCTTGAAAAATATACTTGATGTGTTTATTTTACTAGTGAGGAGAACTACATATTTTTCTTCTTACTTTTTCTGCTCGAGGGATCATTAAAAGTCATTATATCTTGAAAACAGAAGAAAACTGGTGAAACAATTCTATGGTAATTTTAAATTTGCTTTGTCCAAAAAATAATAAAATATGGCTACTGACAATCCCCGTGTTGTAGCTTTGGATCTGTAAATTTACCACAATATCCATAACATAATCTACCTTATTCTTGTTCTAAAACTTTACAATATTTGGTCTTCTTTAATATTCTTTATTTTTTAAAGCACTTTTTGGAAACGATAGCAAAAGAAAATCCTTCTAGTTTGGCTTTCACGACTGAACAACTGTAAGTACACCTTTGTTATCTGAGAATAACTGTAATTTATAGCAGGAATTATTTCATAAATAACGTTCAGATGAAAAGCGACGATTTGCCCTTGAAATATCATCCACAGGGGTCTTGTTCTCATAAAAAGAGATAAGAGATACATTGATAAAATTTGTCTATTGTCGAATTAGGAACGCTTTTCTCAAAAGGAACCATACAAGTATTTCACTTGTGTAATCTATTTTATCCAAAGCAGATACATGTATTCTAATGTTAAAACAGTTCAACGAAACGTGCACGAATTATTTAACATAATTGAAAAAATAGAAAAATAAAAGTCTCACTTAAAATATCTGGTGACTTGAAATCAGGACTATTTGCTAAAAAAGTTTTCTCTATTTGTCCGGGTTCTGCCTTAAAAATATATGAAGTATAAAACACAAAAATCTTTCAAAAATTTACATTTAAATCATCTAGGTTCTGATTGTTTACAGACGACACGCTAGGTGAAGCTTCCCGGCTGCTTCCTTGTAATGAATGAAAGGGCATATCAAATGCAAGAAATTTATTTGTGTTGATTTCATTAATTTGACTTTCCAAACTCTTTTTGATTTGCTTCTCTTTATTAAAAAGATTTTCCGTTTCATCCAGATAAATTAGTATTTCTTCTGTGAAAAGTTTTGCTAATCCTTCAAAAGAGAAATTTTCAAGAGAATATTTATGCTTTTGAAAAAGAGAAAAACTAAAAACACATACATAAACGCCTTTAGTTAATAATAATTACAATAAAAATACTTTTTTCGAAAACAATTTACGATAAAAACATTCTAATTTTATTTTATAAAATACTCAATTATTATAAAGAAATAGAAAACCAAAATTCAAACCTAAAACATCGTATCTCAAATGAGGATCTAAGACTATTGAATGTCGAATAAATTCTTGAATCTTTGATGAATAGTTTAATTTACTCTCCGTGAAAGGAGATATAAAATCTTCTAATGTCACATATTCGCACAGGCAAATTTTATTCACTAAATCTAACTCGGATTGAGCAGTAAATGGTTGGGTAAGGGTACACATTTGATAAACAATACAACCAAGAGCCCATATATCAGCTTTTTCTCCATACGGATGATGTTGTATAACTTCTGGACTAATAAGGTATTTATCAATGATAATAAAATTGTTATGCATGTAATAATATAAAAAAGTAAAATAAAATAAATACAATGAAACATACCAAACATAAGTTAATGTTCCCAAAATAGATCGAGCTTCTCGTCCACGAGATTCAAGCAATCTTTGTTTAGCCAATCCAAAATCAGTGATGGTCACATAATCATTATCACCAATTATTATATTATATGGGGTCAAATCTCTATGGATAATGCCTTTAGATTTATGAAGATATCGAAGAGCTTGAATCAACTGCAATGTGATTCTCAATATTCGGGTTTCTTCATACATTTCTCTTTTTTCTTTCATACAATTTATCTGTTCTCCTAAACTTATTCCTTCAAGAAATGCCATAACCACATACAGATTTTGAGCTAGGTAAAAAATAAATATTTACTTCATTTATTTATTATAGAATTAAAGAAATAATTACAAGTTATTATTGCAAAATTCTGGACGCCACTTATAAAAAATATTTTAGTAAGAGTAATTTCGGAATATTATCAAGTGTTGCTTAAAATGTCGATGTAATGATTGTAAAATCAGTAATGTCATCAGATTCTATTTGAAAATATTTAGTAGAAAAGTTGAATAAGATGCATGAATATTAATTTTCTGATCTACATTGTAGACATAAAAATCGTGATTTTAGATAGATATAAAAATTGTATATACTATTTACTTCTCAATTTACTGCATACTTTTATATTAGAATTTATTAAATTCACAATTAAGCAATAAATGTACATGATTTATGTTTTTAAGATTAATCGTATATAAACATTTTATCAGCAAGTAACTTGTGATGGTAGAGGGAGCGCATTTGTGTAGCTGCAGCGCTGTTGGGCTGTCTCTGGGTCGTATAAAAATGGTAGTAATTTTAATCTTACCGTTGTGGGTGCGTTACTGGAGGCTTTATTCCGGTTGAGAAGAGCTGTCCTAGAGAACATAGCTACCAAAAGGTTCACTTGTGTATTAGAATTGATCATAAATTTTTCTCTGATATGTACTACGTTACGGTTCTTTATTTTATATTTTTTTAATTATATAAATTAAAATTGATTTTTTTAAAGGTATTATTATTTTTCTAAACATAAAAACTAAATACAATAATAAAATAAAAATATCCAAAATTATCATAATCACACAAATTATTTAAACGTAAAACATTAAAATGAGCACTGATTGTATTCAGTTAAACCGCTGATCACGACACTTCATCCTCAAGATCATGACTTTAACATATCTTTACAAATCAAAAATGGAGATTGTTTGAATATCTTTGAAATGAATTGATCTTACACTAATTTCGTCTTAATCATAATTTTTTAAATTTTCAAAATCGCACAATTTAGGAATTAAGTTAACAAATTAATAACTATCAAGATGTGCAATTTGTATATACTGAGTGTTTTTGACTGAAAGTTTAAAAAACGTCAGTTTTTTTCAGAGATACATGAAAATACATAACTTATTTTTTTACCAAACAAAAGATTTATAATAAATAATCGCAGAAAAGAACAACAAAACAGTGTAAACTGAAATTTTGAGGGTATAATAAAATTAATTACAAAATAAAATTAAAAATATCGGCGTCCAGAATTTATTATTTAATTTAAATAAGTTTACTTTACCATCATTGAATGTTCTGTAATATCGTACAACATGTGGATGTCTAAGCTGTTTTTTAATAATATCTAATTCTGATGCAATTTGATATATACTGTCACATCGTTCCTGACTAGTTGAACCAATTTGATATTCCGACAAATTAACCTTAATGAAGATCTATTAAAGATCAATATTTATCGAAAAATAAAATTTATATACAAGGGATAAAATAAGATGATGTGTTTCGAAATCATAATTCCATCATCATGTCAGTACCAATCATGTATTAAACTAACAAATAATAAGACTTCAAAATAATTAAAAAACAATAAATTTTGGATAAAAATGAAGTAATTTCATAAACTCTTAAAAATTAATACACTAAATGCAATCATTTCCATTTAGGAAGTTTACACAAAATATCCGGAACAATTAAAGTCGAGCGGTAAAAAATTATTATGTCATTTGTTAGTACGTAACTTTGTATACGAGCATTTTCGACGAATATTAGCATGAAAAGTAAATTTAGAAACACTAAATGCAGAACATCAGATTCAATAGCAACGCACTTCAATTTCCTCGATTAACAACAATTATATAAAAGAAAATCAGGAACAACCATGAAGTAACCATAAATTAACATAAAATCTGTTTTGTAAAACAAAAACAAACCATCAGGCAATAAAATTCAGAATGAACAATATCTAACATTAATCATTTTTTATCAATAATTTTTACATTATTAAACTTTTATCAATAATAAATATTTATTGTCAATAGATCCCTCCTCACCAAAAAAATATCAATAGAAAAACTCATAAAGAAAAAATAATAAAAGAAATTTTTTTATAAAGAAAAATGAACCAAGAAAAAACAAGGAAATAAATTAAATCGAAACACTAAAAAGTGTTAATAAGAATAAAGAAAAGAAACACGAAAAATTGGCGGACAAAAAAATGTTATTTTATTAAATTAAAGGTGAAATAAAAGCGTCAAAGAAAATTTAAATGTTATGGCTTTGATGATGGAAATGAAAATTAAAGCTTCTCGATTTCATTCTTTATTAAATATCAATGTCAAGTTAACTGTAATTTATTCCCTAGTGGACACATGACAATGAGTTCGCCGGTTGAACGCGATTTTATTGAACGCAGCGCATGATCGTAGATGGGTTAGATAGCTGAGAGCACAACGCCTCCCACAGCAACAAACCAAATCATTAAATTTTCTCCACGGTGCCAATTTGATTTCAATTAAAATGTTTTGCTAAACAAATCATGACAAGTTACTTGTTTTATTTTAATTTCTTCCAATTTTTCTTCAACTATTTTTAAAAAGTTACAATATATATCATGATTGCACACTTCATTTATTATCATAATTTATTTAATTATTAACTTTATAATATACTTTATTATAAACTAGTCATTAAAAATAAATTACATAATATTTTTTTTACTTTTTATAAATAAATGACTTGTGCTTTGTGTTGTTATTAAAAAAAAATATTGTGGTTTTTGCCATTGGTTTCCACAAAAAATAAATCTCTATGGTTCCGCAGACGAAAAAGGTTGGAAAGCACTGTTCTATATTATATAATTATTATTTATATTATTTGATCTACTATTTACTTTATTTTATTTCCTTGATTGAATTTTATATTTTTTGAGGAAAATCTTGTACGTGCAATTTACATGTAAATACCATTGCTCTTAGTTTCTGATTTTTAATCGGTATTTAAAGGTTAAAACTCTTTACTTTTCGAATAGTTATAATAATGTGTAAATTAATGTGTATATTATTAAAACTTTTTAATTAATAAACACAAAACAAAAAATATATTAACATAAAATATATTCATAAATTCGACGACAAAGTTAACTACATTATGTTCTTTTGTTACGTTTTTTGTGATGTTATTTTCTGTGAACCATTTTTTAATAAAAATATATTTGAATTGGCTAATTTCGAATGAGAATATGAGAGCAATGTCAACTTTTAGTAATAGACTAAGTTATTCTACAAATACGTAAACAAATACTAATGACTTCTAGTGGCCAGAATCAAAGATACTTTTTGTTCTTTGAAACTATTATATAAATAAACAAAAATGAATATAATGTGTAAAGAAAATTATAATTGTTTCTCAACAGACTCATCATATGACATAGAAATGAGTTCTTATGTCACAATCTTACTTTTAGAAAAAGTAACATATTATCCATAAATTGTAAACTTTGTGTTAAAATAGAGTACATTATTATTATTCAATACATATACTTAAAAATGTTTTCTTCTATCAAAAAATTAAATTTTTACCTTAATATTTATTCTGCTCTAATTATTGACACTAATCTATCAATTCTTGGAATTCGTTAAAAGTTTTTTATCATTCTTTTGGTTAAAATTCCTTTAGTATGATAGTGGTTGGTATTCTTTTCCCTTTACTGATATTTATTATTTTACTTTAGTTCTAAAAGGATGAAGAACAAATAAATTAACTCAATTCAGCTGTACTAATTATTTTTGTATCAATATATTAGAACTGGCAACACCAAATGAATAAATAACAGTGTCAAGTCACACTAACGTGTCAAATTTTGCAAACTCATAACCAACTAAAGCAATTCAAAATTTTTTATACATAAAAATTATTTTAAAAAGTAAGAGTTAAGTAAATTTTCTTAAAGAAAATTAAGTAAAATAAATTGAAATAAGTCATTTTTATGCATATATTTTTATAATATGCGTTCCTTAATATAACTAAAATGTTTCCTTCCAAAATTTTAAAAATGATATTTTAAAAATATATAAGAGATTTTAATAATTTGTATTTTTGATACAAATAACATTTTGAAAATAAAAATTCATTTAAATATGATTTAAAATTCAAATTATACAATATTAAATCTTGATGATAAACTTAGTTAAGTAAATTATTCAAAATGATTTTCCCATGCAAACGATTTGTTCGAAAGCCTAGGAAGCGTTGCTTATTGAGAAGTTCATGTCGGACACTCCCGACACCAACGTTAGGTGTGGGGCGGCCACCGCGGTAACCTGAGGCGAAGACACCGTTGTTGTACTTGAGGCGACGTTGACGGAAGTGCAGCGCGAACGCGGAACTTGAAAGATTAAATTATTATAAACGTTTCTTATTAATTCGTTTACTCCTTAAATACAGAGAAGAGAAATTATTTGAAAGCATATTTATAATCGTGTCATTAATCCTTAATAATAATCAGCTAGATATAATCAGACAATAATTTTAAATAATATTATAAATACATTTTTACTTGTACATTTATTTCAATAATTAAAAAGAATAATTAAATAAATTCAGGTTAAAGGCATCTTTGGAAAAAAGTATTTCTATTTTTATGGTCTTTCAATAATTTAAAAAATATATATTTTTTAATTTTAGAATATTTGATTAAATGGTTATTTTATTTTATGAAAAATATCATATTATTTTCAAAAATAATTATCTTATTTTTGATTATTAAATTAAATTAATTTTTTAAATTTATATTAAAATTGATTAAATCAATGTGTTTAAAGATATTAATAAATTTACAGAATTGTCTTATAAATGGTTGTCTTTACTCGATTGTCACGAAATCTAATTTTCACGACAACTTAAAATAAACACTTATTGTCTCAAATACATATCTCAATAGAGCTTATTTGGCATTATAAAATATGTATAAATTATATTAGAGATCCAGTATACTTCTTTGAATATGTTTTATACATAATATTATTATACATTTTTATTCACTTTAATCAGTTTAACTTCCCTCTAGAGAGCTTTATTTATGTCGCACAATATTTTTTTGTAATAATAACTAAAGAATGTATTCTTTATTCTATTTCTTTTCAAAAATAATTTTAAATTAAATAATAAACTTAAATGACTTGGAAAGACATTTCCTGAAAATTATTATTTTTATAAGATGAAATTTATTTAATGCAATGCTTCTGATAAAACAATACATAAAGATAAAAATGTCTAATGACTGTTATGTAAAGAAAAAATGTGTGATAGAAAAATTACATTTACAATTATAATTTTGCAATAATTACTTCTTTGATCGCACAGTATGAACCAGGAGATGCTTTTTTTCGTTTAGCTTTATAAACTGATCCGAATGCTCCTGATCCCAGCAATTCAAGTATTGTATAATCGCGGATACTTTTTGTTTCTTCTTTATGATTTAAAAGTTCTATAGATTCTTTCATTGTTCTTAGTTCTACGTCCTAAACATTATCTTTTAATATTTTATTTTTAAAAACAATATTTATACTGATAAATCGCAGTAAATTTTGTTTAATTGATTATAATAATTTAATTCTTCACAAAAATGTCCAATATCCACAAATGCTTCATAAAGTCTTGCAGGAAAAAGATTTTTAAATATCTTTCGATTTCTTTCTAAACTGAAGAGAAACCGAAGAGCACGAAATAGCTGCTTCTAGAATTCCAAAGATATTTTTCATATTAATTTGCAAAAAATAAAGAGAAATTCTAAAATTTTTAATTAAAATATCTTTATTTAATAAAAAAAACAAATAATACGAATCAAAATATTCTTCTTACATTTAGAGCTTCAGAACCTCTACTGGATCGTGGAATGCTGACCAAGAATTGAGCAAGTAAATAAATGCCTGACTTTTGAACAATTTCCAAATTACAATTCTCATTCTTTGAAAGAGCAGAAATGACCGTGCTTGCAGCTTTGATTAATTATATATTAGTATTTCAATATGATAAGTAATAACTTTATGTTCCTTTATTCTATAAAACATACATTGCCGGCGCCACCATGGAGGCGATGGGGGCTATAGCCCCAACACCCACTGACACTTGGGGGCTGCGTATATGTAAAGCCCCCACACTTTTTTTACCATAATATTAACTGTGAGTGTAATTTTGAGATGTTGGATACCCAAACAATATGTAGAGTTTACTAGTCATTAAATTGTGTGTGCAAGTGAATATGAATAACATGACACCTCGAGCATAATTGTATGTATTGTGGAGAGAAGTTCGCACACAAAGTAAAGCCACCCCGTTACCAGCGACTGTAGGTGCAGTAGGTTAACGGTGAAAAAGAATGAAGAGTTACTAGCAGAAATGACTGGTGTACATGAAGCAGACGACAGTGGTTCTGCAAAAATACCGCAGACACTGTGCATTCAACAACAACATCGCGTTTGATGTATGCGTGCATGTTGTACGTAGGCCGTGATAAAGAGAATGGTGTGCGTCTGGTGTGAATGTAAAGTTAAATGTCTGGAAGGAGGATAGAGAGAAATAAACTAATGCCTTTTCGTTTATGAAAGTAATAATTTAGGTCAACTTGACTCCTGTGTGTGCGCACGGTTAATTATACCGGTGTCTCTTAGCCCCCATACATGAACATTTTAGTTTAATGCGTAGAGTATAGAGTATTATTTTTTTAATATGTACAGAAGCCGTTGAACTGACAGCAGGTGAATGACTTCACGTAAAACACTTAACTTACGAGGACTGGAAGCACTTGGAGTCTCAAAGAAGAGTGGTATTTCTGCAGAACCAATGTCGTCTGCTTCATGTGCACAAGTCATTTCTGCTAGTAACTCTTCATTCTTTTTCACCGTTAACCTACTGCACCTAATCATTGATGTTTTCGAACGTCTGTCCGCATCCATTCAAAGACCAGAAATGACCATGGATGTAGCCTTGGTTACCGCTGACATGGCGAGTATGAAGTTGAATGCTTTGAGAAATGACGAAGGTTATAAAATTTTTTGGATCTCCCTTGAACAAAAGCGAGACAATGCAGCAGTTGATGAACCGAAACTCCCACGGAAACGCAAGGCTCCACGGTGAATTGAAGAAGGTTCCCAGCCAATATTTCATGCTACGCCAAAAGACTTCTTCCGACCTATCTTCTTTGAGACTATTGATTTAAGTGTTATGTCTCTGACTGAGCGTTTAAACACTGATGGAGTTAAATTAACACAAAAAGTGAAAAATCTATTGATTTTGTCCTCCCAGCTCAACAAAAAATCCATGGAACTACCATCATTCATTTCGAATCTTCTTCATGATATTTGTGAATCGTACTCAAAGGACTTCTCTGAGACAATTTTGTCGAAATAACTCATTATGCTTTCCAGTATCACAGGGCCTTGTAGCTTGATGGAAATAAAGAAGAAGATGCGGGATCCAATTGTAGCCATTCAAAATTTCCTCCCTTATGTTCTTGAACTGCTCCATGTATCGAGTTTAATCCCTGTCACCACAGCAACCTCAGAGAGATCTCTTGGTGGTTTAAAGAGGATCAAATCATACTTACGAACGACTATGAGGCAAAATAGCACACGCGCTCTACTCATGTTGACAACACACCACACTCTTCTTGATCTGGTCTCAGATATTAATATAGCACAACAATTTGTGAATGGAAAGTCAGATAGAAAGAGTGTGTTTGGAAATTTCCTTTAACAATCTGTTCATAAATACAACTGGTTTCTATAACTTCTTCATACATCCCATTTAGTAGAATGGGGCAACAAAAACAAATTTTGCAACCAAAATCACACATTAATTCATCTAATCGTTCTATTATTGGTGAGGGAATCATATCCCGAAATGAATGGCATTGACGGATACAGAGACTAACAATCATCTTAGCTAAAATGATTTCGTTTTTTATCACTATTCATTACGTAACTACCATAAATTCCGGACTATAAACCGCACTTTAAAACCTGAAATGAGTCATAATTTAAGAGTTGCGGCTTATACGTTTTTATAATGTTTTTATTTGTTTTATAATGTTCATAATGTTTTTTTATATAATGTTTTTATTTGGGAAAAGCAGGCAATGTGCGGCTTATAATATTGTGAGCCTTATAGTGCGGAAATTACGGTAATTAACTATGTGAAACGAATATTTAGTGTCGATGGCCTATGTAAATTAAAGAAGAATTACCGCTCCGTTTATTATCGAGTAGCCTCTGTCAAAACCAGTGAACTGGACAGTTTCAGATTTTCCAATTTTAGCCCCTACACTCACCAAAGTGTAGCGCCGTCCATGAATACATGTGATGAAAAAATTTGAAGGTTATACTTTATGTATGTTGTTTTAGATTAGGAACTGCTACCAAGATCCTAGATTAATATTTGTTATTTTCAAAATAGTTGTTTTGATATTGAATCATGATTTTCTGAGAAAGATCAAATTCCGTTGAGGAAATCTATTAATATCTTGAGCGTAGATAGTTGTATCCTCTATTTTTTCTTAAGGTTTTCTCGCACACGGAATTTTAACATCTTTAACATGTGATACCGGTTTTCTTTAATTTTCTGCAGAGTTGATTTTCAAAAACTACTAGTGTATTGAGTTTTCGTGAATTGCTTTCATTTCACTTATAAATAATGAATTATCTCTAGTCACAATATAGAATTAGCTTTGTTCTGTTGCATTCAGTTTCATTGTTTGGTCTTTTTATATAGCCTTGTAACAAAAGTTTCGATCCATGTTTAATGCACTGTAACTTTTCTATGGTATTTGTGATTTTAATAATTAAAAAATGCATTCCTTGATGATTTTGGATTTTTCGGTAAATTCAGTTTTACTTTTTTAATTTCATTGCATAAATATTTATTGATTAATTTTGAATTTATTTTTTTTGTTTTATTGATTTTCCATTATTTAGCAGAACAACGGCGATGGAACGAAAAGACGTTCGAAAAATCATCAACTACTGCTTCCATTAATGCCTTTCCCTAACAGAAGCTACGAAAGAGCTGTGTACCACCTATGGATCGGATTTTGTTTCCTTGATATATTTTATAAAGGAAATATTTAAAATAATTTAATTAAATTTTAAAAGATAATATAATAATTTACAAATAGAAAAAATAAAATTAAATTAAAAATTAACAATAAATTATTTTTAATTCAATTCAAAGCAAAACAAAGACTTCTTTGTTTTGCGAGTTGTTATCGAATTTCGATTTATCAAATTATTGAAACGAAATTATCGAGAGATTTGCCACTTAATTTTTCGACCTTTTTGAGACGAAATCGACTTTGATCAGTGGTGAACAATTAGTCACGTACTTGCTGAGCAGCACTTTGGTTCTTATTGTGAGGAATATTTTGAATGTATAATGTTTTGTGTTTGAATGTTGTATGTTGATTTGGAATTGTGTCTCCCCTATCAAGATGGATGATTAATATTTGAATTCTTATTATATAAAAATATGTAATGTTTAAATTTATTTTTAATTTAAAATAATTGTAAAATTTTAAATAAGTTAATTAGTTTTCACAATTTTTAATAAATAAATCAAATTAATATTTTTTAAATAAGTAATAATCATTTTAATTTTTATCCAATAAGTTTTTAGTAAATATTTCAATAAATTATTTATTTCTCCATTTACAAAAAATAAGAATTAATTCATTAATCAATTTAGTTTAGAATGCACTCAAATTTTTATTTTATTGTTGTGTAAATAAAAATATGAAAAGTCAAATTGGTGTTCTTAATACTTACGAAGATGTAAAAAAATGGCTTCATGATAAAAAAATCCAAAGTTTGAGAAATAGATGGGAAAATGTATAATTAGTAATGGAATAAAACTTTTTTGATTGTTTTTTTTGTTTTTAACGTGTTTCTTCTTTGATTAAAATTCGCATTTTATACTTGTACACCGGGTAATATTTTATTGTGATGAATTAACATATTGATGTAACTAACAAAGATAAAAGGATTATTTATCATAATGCACTCTAACATTAAATATACAATTTATTAAAATATATTTTTAAAGAAAAATTTTATGTATAATTAAAATGGTTAAAGAAAAAAGCCATACCTTCTATGATTTGAAAGTATTTTTCACCAACATTGGTCTGCAAAATTAAAGATTTAATTTTATTGATTTCTAATAAAGATGTTTTAAAATACATAAAATTAATATATTCAATAAGTTATAACTTTAGAAATAATTTTACAAATGAAATTATAAATACAAATTATATATATATATATATAT
>MQRK01081608.1:0-13333 GCA_001938485.1 Girardia tigrina
CGGGGGCTGTGAAAACGGCCTTTCAAGAATTCATTGACTCTCGTGAATCAGTGTTTTATACTAAAGGGTTAAATGTGTTACCATTGAAATGGCAACAGTGTGTTGACAACATGGGGGATTATTTTGATTAAAAATAAAATGTTATTATTTAAAAAAAATCGATTTACATTTTACTTTAATTTTGACCCGTTTCATATCGAACAACCTAATAGTTTAATAAGAAAAAATAGGTGGGGCATGATTTTTTCATTGATTTCACTAGGCTGTCCAAATTTTTCCAGGTCCACCACAACTTTTTTTCTTCCAGCTTTAAATTTATTGAACCAGCATTTTATTGTAGTCATTGAAGGACTTTCCTCATCGTAAACACCATTCAGTTCCATGTGGATTTTATCACGACTTTTTCCTTTCAAAAACAAGAAGCGAAGAACATTGCGGTGTTAAACACTTTCTAATGTCATTTTCAGAAGAACGTAATAAATCTAATAAGAAACAATGACATATTGAAACAAAATTGGCAAAAGTTATATTTATATTGTGCTTTATCTCTTTAATCGATTCAACAATGTTTGGACATATAATGTCCCAATGTCCCAGAACATACTCTTTCAACTGTAGTTATCCTTTCAGTAGTTACTATAAAATACTATTGGGACAATATGTCATAGTTCTTATTTTGCTATAACCTTTTTTTAAATTAATGAATAATATGATCAAATTTGACAATAAATTAGAAAAAAATATTTTGGGCTATAATTAAGGTTTTTTAAGGTTTCCAGATGGGTGTAATCTTAGAAAATGTGAGTGTACAGTATAAAATATTTACTTTTACTCAAAAATTGTTACATCACACACACAATTATAGGATATACAGGATACATACAAATATATATATATATATATATATATATATATAGGAAAAATAATTTTGTTAAAGCTTCTATAAGAAATTGGTTATGTACATGTTTCAGAAATTCTTGTTTCGTCATCAGCAATTATATTTGTTAGTTTCTATTTTTTAATGCCACTTTTTATTAAGTTATTTTATAATTATAATAAGAGAAAATTCTTCCTGGGGGTTAGCTGAATTGCAAACGTTTATTGTTGTTTTATATTAAATTGATATTTTCTTATATTAAATTGCTAGTTTTTAATAACAAATTGATTTTTTCATATTAAATGCGTAATTTTTCATATAAAATATATTTTTTTCATAATTGAATTAAAATTTTTTTTAAAAATTGCCGAGTTCGTGAATTTGGCAATTACACAAATTCGGCATAACAGATCATACTACTTCTAAAAATTTTATAAGTAAATTTACCAAGGACCAAAACGGTATGTACCCATAGTCGTTTTATTCAAATTATTCGTTTTTTACAAGCTTTTATTACGTTTCATTTTTTTGTCTGTTCGGATGCATGAAATCTTGCGATCGAAAATGCACCCACTTCCCGTTTACCTAGCGATATGAAACTTTCAGGACTGATGTATTCTAGGTGACAATACACTTTTTCACTGTCACTGCTCATCTACCACCTTTAGTTTGGCCACAAAAAGTAATTTAATTGTCGTTCTCATATTTTCCTCAGTAGTAGGCTTTGAAATTTGCTACATCTAAATGCAAATAGAAAGCGGGTTTCCGCCTTGTAGGCTTTGATAATTCAGTCAAAAAAATGTGAGAAGTGGGTGAAAAAGATACAGAACCGCAAACATATGACAAATTATAAAAGCTTGTACACCAAATATTTTTTTGATATGATATTATTTTTTTTAATCTTCATTTATATGTATTATTTCGTATCACCGTATTTTATAGAATCGATCCAATTTCAAAATAAAAACATTTCTTTTCTCTAGCGAAGAGGTTTAATTTAATTTAAATGCACCTCTTAGGTGATTTTAAATCAAATGTGAGACAAATCCTCATTTGCATGAGGATAGCTCCATACGTAACTAAATGGCTTGTGCCTCTACCTTCGCTGTGTCACGGCGAAGAGTTACACCCTCTTACAAAGTGTTTTGGCTTATTGTTGTTAGTCTGTGCCTTTTTTTATGTTTGAGTTTTCTTTTTCGGGGGTTCAGAATTGTGTTTGTATCTTATTGAGGGTTTCGCTTTGTAGTTGTTTTCTCAGGAGGAATTTCTGGCCTATATGGCGTGGAGGGTTATTTGCGATGTATTTGGGTTGACTGAAGTGGGCTGTCATACTAGGTTTTTTCTTTTATTTGACTGCCATCTTTTGAAGAGAATTTGCTCTTTCGTCCTGAGTTGTTTGAAGCTTTCCGGGTTTTGGCATTTGATGACAGTTTCATCGAGTTCAATTAGTTTACTCTGTGCGTTTTTGATTTGCTTTGCGATGAGGTTGTTCAGGAGACCTTTGTTGATTGATCTTACTACTTGGTGAGTAATGATCAGCCCTATCAATAAGTCTCTTGTTTCTTAAATTCAATACATATTGAGGATGTATTTTAACCAATTTTCCTTTTATTCTATGCTTATTGATATTAAGAAACGATTTTGCATAAAATATTCTGATATTTTTAATTGATAGGCGCCATCCGTCATAAAATCCAAATTCTGTAAAAAACCATTAAACATATTTCTTATCATTCTTTTTTTCAGTAATGGTTACGTTTTAATATTTAACTCTTACATATGTTTTAGAATTTAACTACAGAACCATTAAGAGAGTAGTCAGAGTGTCTGAACTTTAGACCAGTGTGATCTATATCTTAAAAATATATATTTTATTTATATTACTTTATCAAGTATGGTATTGAATTGTGGAAACAAATATTTTATATTGTTTTCTTAAAATTAAAACATTCGACTAGATAAGTAATGGTTTATTTAAATTAAAAACGGTTATAGAAACAAAATAATAAAAAAGTTTGCTTGAATTAGCAATTCCTAATTGTAATAACTATCAAACCAATAAAAATTAATTAGAAAAATTAAATGATCGAAAATCCTAAAATTAACGTTCAAACTGCACTCTCTACAACTTTGTTGAGAGTTTTTAAATGATGTACTGATTACGTATTGATTACATAATCATTAACTGCACTATATAAATAAATTTCGTATGAAAAATCATTTGTTCTGGCGATGACGGTTAAACCGTCGAAATTAATAAATATTTTCAATTGGCTTTCGAATTTTGATTTTAATAATCTGCCAATTTTTTTTCAATTTATTCACAATTTAAAAACTTTTTTAACTTATTATAAATCTCGAGCTGTAATGACGATTTTTTTTAAGTCTTAAAAGGTTTTTTAGAATTAGATCTATTATTACCAGATCTATCGCTATTTAATTCTAAGTAATGGAAAATACGCTTATCTTTGATAAGAGTTTAATCTAAAATGTGATATTCTTTAAAGTGTCCCATTTGAGAACGTCGAAGTCAATTAAGAGATAGTCTGACTGGGAATGTCTTTGTAGTTGCACAAAAACAATAAAATTTTAAATTCTTCCTAAGAAAACTTGAACATTATATAATTTCTCTAATGTACCAAAATATTCTTCGTTTTAGTTCATGATGATTTTTTTTATAAAAAATCCAAACATTTTCAATATAAGTTTTAAAAGATTTTTCAGATGCAAATATTTATAAATATGGATATGGTGATGAATATGGTAGTTTTAAGCGATGTACAAATTGTTTTAATGTAATTTATATAATTAAAAGAAACTTATTTGTTGATACATATAAATTCATAAATAGTAATACTTGAGATTTCACGCTGCTTTATATTAAAAACATTAATGTCTTACAAATGCACCGTGATTTTCGATCAAATATTTTTTATATATAATTTTTCTATCGGTTTGATTGCAGGTATTTCTTGTTCAAAAGGCTACTGCTGGGCTTGATGAAAATAAATTATACGCTATGAAAGTTTTGAAAAAAGCTCGTATAATTCGAAATGAAAAAGACACAGCTCACACAAAATCAGAAAGAAATATATTAGAAATGATACGGGTAAGAAGTGACTGTGATTAATAAAAATTCTTATCATTTTCAGCACCCATTTTTGGTAAAATTGCACTATGCATTTCAAAATCAATCAAATCTGTATATTGTATTGACATACTGTTCGGGAGGAGAATTATTCACATATCTTGAAAGAGAAGGAACTTTGATGGAAAATCAGGCTTGGTAAATATAACTGTTGTCAATTATAAGTGTTCTTCATTACACTATACTTACAGTTTTTATATTGCTGAAATTACATTAGCTATTGGGCATTTACACAAACTGGGTATTATCTATCGGGATTTGAAACCTGAAAATGTTTTACTTGATAAAAAGGGTCATGTCAAATTAACAGATTTTGGATTATCGAAAGAGAGTGTAGACGTTACCAACACATTTTGTGGAACAATTGAATATATGTAAGAACTTTTTTCCGTTTACAATTCCAAAAAAAGTTTTAATAATTCAAATTAATTTTCAAAAATAATTTTTAATTTTTTTTAATTAATTCAAAAGTAATTTTCAAATTCAAACTATTCGTTCAAATGTCATTAAAAAGATTGATGTTGATTTATATTTTTTTAATGTTTTGTTTGCTTTCATTGGTAAATAACGTATTTTTTTCTTAATTTATATTTATTACTAGTTTTTTGATATTAGAACCGATGCGAACAGAGTTCATTCATAATTATTTTCATTGCGTTAAGTAGAAGAATATGGTGAGTAAATGAGTTCTGACAATTAAATAAATGGACCAGTAAAATATCTCTGATAATCTTGCAAGGAGCTTCTTTTTTAATATTTTTTTGTAGATTTTATAAAGCTTTTTGCTATGCAAGAATGCGAAGAAATTTCGCTTAAGATTCGGTTCTTACGTTTTTATTATTAATTGAAAATTGTTTAACGATTTTGGAAAAATCTGGTAGCTCTTCTTAAACCACTGTTAATGTTGAATGTGTTTCTTGTTTCTTCAAGAGTGAAAGTAAAATTTTTATACAAGGGATAAAAATTAGACGAAGTGTTTGAAAATAACTATCCAATCATTAGGTCAATCCACACAATGTATCAAACTTTAATGCATAATACATTAAGTTTAATACTTTAAATACAGCTGTTTCCAACCTGGGATACCCGTAACCCTAGGGGTACGTGAAAGGTTGCTTAGTGGTACTTATTAGTTAAAGTATTATGCCGGAAAATGCAATTCAAATGTAGCCTAAAAACTCAAAAGAATCTTTAAACACATTGCAAATGGTTATTTTCTTATATTAAAATAATTAAATAATAGGAAATAGTACCGTATGCTGACTTTTAAAACACATTTATAAGGGCAAAATACTCGTACTGAAAGTAAATATATTTGTATATCTGAAATTACTAAATGATTTCTTATTTGTGTGTGTACATATATATATATATATATGTGTGTGTGTGTGTGTTAGGGGTACCCGCTAAGTAAACAATCAGGTAGAGGGGTACTCTAATGAAAAAGGTTGGGAACCGCTGCTTTAATACATAATTAAATTTAAAAAAACATTTTACCAATAAAAATTCGGACAAAAATGAATTTATTTCGTAATTTTTAAAAATTAAGTAAAATACACGAGAGAATGGTATGCTCTCTCAACTGTACCAGGTTTGAGGCTAGTGACATTCATGAGACACAATTATATATTCTGTCAGCACAAGACAAACATACCAACAAAAGCATTTGGTTTTGAATCTCTTCGTTCCTTCAAAACCGGTCACAAAATTACTGAATTTTCTGTCAAGATATATAAATGGGAAAATAAAATCTATATACATTAAATAAGGTGACGCGTTTCGAGACAACAATTCCCATCATATATATTTTTTTCTGGAGTAATAAAACTGATTAGTAGAATAACAAATAAATCATTACAAATCTATTTACGCTAAAACTTAATCAACCCAATCGTTGTTTAGTAGCAAAAAATTATTTATTTTAGTTTTGTAAAAATTATACAGCAGAATTCTCTTTTTGTGTAATACATTATTAGTAATTAGTGTTTCATATAATCGTGTTATTGTTGAAACGAAACTTATTTTTTCAGCTCTTGTCACTTATTTTACGATTTCTTCAACTGATTAGAAACAATCTAGATTTCTGGAAGGGTAGTGCCATCCGGCTTTATGTTTTCTTGTATTTTGATTCCATGTTGATTGTTTTAATACTTTTCCTTGTTTTTTGTGTTATTATTTTCCCATCTTATTGGTAATGTAAATTTTTGTAAAATATTTACATCCAAACAATTAAGAAATTCCTGAAATGGATTGTCTTTCTCTAATGGATTCCTCATCAGGAATATGTTTTTCATTGTTCTTTCTGTCTTACCTAAGTGTAGCACAGATTCTAGTGACACAAGTGCATAGAGATCATCTTACATAGAGTCTTTTAAATTATGTACAAATGTACCTGAAAATTAACACCAAACTAAAAGGATTTAAGTTTCAAAATAAATAAAATTTAATTGTAAATTATACTAAAAATCAAAACTTTATATTTAAATTGCTAATTAATTTAGTTAACACTTGTCTCCAAAATAAGGTCGTCTTTACCTCTGTAGTGATATTTGATATACGAATGAACATTAAGAATAAATTGTTTTATGATGATTTTTTCACAATTATACTCATTGTAGTATTTTTCATTTCTTATACTTAAAGAACATGTAAATTTAGGTTTTTCATCATTTTCAATGAAAATAATGAAAAACGTACATTAACATGTTTTGAAGGGTATATCTCATTTATTTATTACCGTAGGTTGATCTAAATAGAGACAAAAACAATACTCTGATCATACTCATAAAGTAAACATGAACAACATAAACTTTTAGCACGCCAGATTTTGCTTATTAATAAACGTTAATATCGTTGACTCTGAAACTTTCTGAAGAAATCGAAATTAATATAATATACCTGTCTCGTTTTGCTCGGTTTGCGGTTAATGTTTCTTTGTAGCACACAGATGAATGTAACTAAATGATTCGAAATCCTACGAAAGACCCTCATTCATCACTGTTATCATTGAATCGTGAAGTATTTTTTACACGAAATGTAATTTGTTACGTATCATGAAAGAATATTGTACATTAACCACTCTTGACTTTCATTGGATTATGTGGATTAGTAGAGATAACGAAGGTCGTAAATTATTTTCGGAAGGACAACCTACTAAGATTGTAATATCACTATGTTTGATGACTTTCATATTTACGGACGCAATCTCAAAATTGTTAATATTCACATATGTTAAAGACTAACTGTCATATGAATACCGTTTGGTGCTTCTACCTATGCAATGGCCACTCGTTGTACACGCCGATTTTCAATTTCCCAACATCATTGTTATTCTACATAATCGCTGCTTACACTAGATCAATCTCTCACTTGATGATGTGAAATTCCAAATCTATGGACAACTTTAGTTTGCCAGAACAATTTTCGGTAGAAAACATCAATTTAAATCAAAACACATTTACTTATTAGAACGTAATATATAAATAAACTTAAATTTAAATGGAAATATTTCTTTCGTATTTTGTTTGCGGAGAAGAGGTCATTTTGATCCTTCCAAAGTAATGTTGTGGTTAAAAAAGATTTGCTCTGTTATTTCGATTAGTTTTTCATGTAATTCATGATGACATAGCCATGTATCAGTGATTGAGTAAATTTTCAATTTAAATACACTTGGTCCTCTTTTTATTCGGTAGATACGTCCAACAGAAACGCCGCATAAGAGCAAGACTTAAAATAAATGAAAGGTTTCATATTTTTTCAAAATGTTTTGAAAAAAATATCCACAAAACTTCAAACTCACTTAAAAAGAGGACCAAGTGTATATATATATATATATATAATACTGCCTAAACATTCCTTTATAATTATTATTTCCTTTTTAGTTTTCTAAAATTAGATTGGACTATTCGCTAAATATTTATTTCTTCATTAGAATTTTCATCAATGCCTTTGATACTTGCCAAATGAATGGTGGCTATTTGACTTATCATTAAGTTTTCATCATTTTAAATTAAAAAAAAACTTGGGTGAATTATCAACTTACATTGACTTAAAATACTAGATTTTGTAACTTTAGTACCAATTGTTTTAATATTCTGATTAATTTTAATCTAAGACTGTCTTTTACTACTTGAAAGTTAATGAAGCCTTTGTAATTTACTTCTAATCATACTTTCTTTCAGGGCTCCTGAAATTTTAAAACGTGGAGGTCATGGAAAAGAAGTTGACTGGTGGAGTTTAGGAACCCTTTTATTCGACATGTTGTCTGGAGGGGTTATCTTTTTCTTCATTTTGCTAACCTAATGATTATTTCACTATTTAGCCTCCGTTTAGTCAAGAATGTGATAAACAAGAAACGATTAGCAAGGTAAATTTTATATTTGTTTATTAAATTAATGTCTTGTTACCACAAGCATTTAATTTTTAAATTCAATTTAGTTATAATATGTTAATAAATATTTATTTTATTTTTTCATTTAAAAAAATGGATCTTATAGGAAACAGGAGAGTAAATAGATTACAAATAAATTCATGTCTGTCTGGTTTATCCGAGAGATCATATTTTATCTTAGGAATTAATGAGAGAGGTAAATTTTGATTATCTTTTTCTGATGTCAGTCATACGTAATCACAGATATTACGTCATGTCTACATTTTTATTAAGTGATATTTTTTGCGATTAAAACCACTTCAAGATGAGACTTCGTTTATGTCTTTATAAAAGAAATAAATTATTTTTTATTTAATTCATGTAAATTATTATTGGATTTGTTTAAATATTTTATCTCATAAATGATGCATTATGAATCTTTTTTTTAAGATTTTACATTCAACAATTTCCTTTCCCAAATATTTTTCCGCGGAAGTCATTCGTTTGATCTACGGTTTATTGAAAAGGAATCCAAAAGAGCGTTTAGGTTGTAAAAACGATGTGGAAGATATCAAGAATCACGAGTTTTTCAAAATTCAGGTGAATATAAATTTATATTATAATTTTTATTGTTAAATTTAAAAAATCCATTTGACTATTTACATGTAGCATTAATCTTTAAAGATTTGTAAGAGATTGTTCTAAAAAGTAATTTGACATTTTAAGGTTTACGTACATTTAATAAATAATTATTATATATTTTTATTATAATACTAAATCTTTTTGTCATGAGAACTACCAAACAGGTGAGTACACAGAAAAATATTTTGGGTGGGGGGGAATAATATTACATAATACAATATTTGATTTTTAAATTTAGTAACATTAAAATGATTTATAATTAAAATGTTGAAATTTATAATACCATCGAAATACCACATTAAAAAACTTTTATACGAAATAAAATTACATACATTTATAGAATAATTATTGAAGTATAAGTCTTCTTGGGTTCTTCGTCATAGTGTCTAAAACTTCGTCTGAAGCACAATAAATACAATAAAAGAAGCACATAAATCCTTGTAAATGTTCATTATAGCTAAACCATTCAATCTCTGCTCTGATGTTGTATTTCGTAAGTAAGTCTTAATTCTGCGCAAAGTAGAAAAGATCGTTCAGCTGTGGCTGTTGTTACCGGCTAAGTTGCAAATAACTTCAGCATATTGTGAATTGTTGGATATAAATGGAAATTGCAAATATTCACACAATGAATAAAGTCAAAGGAAAGATATTTCTGATTAATATAATGACGCCTCCATATCGCCAATTCTCCAAAACGATTACTTTAATGCAACTAATATCACTAGACCTTTGTTCATTACTGGCTTCTATAGATAGGAGGATTTCGTTATCTGCAGCCTGTTTAATGTTTAGAAGAAGAAAAATTTCTATACTCTGCAAAATTTTTCGGTACTTTAAGAATCTATGGTGAATTTGAGATATAAAAAAATCATGAAAAGATAGAAAAAGGATATCATGTAAATTACAGGATATACTGAAAGGATATACGATGACAACCTATGAATTTGTAATTGACATCTGATGTCCTTTAAAACCTAAACATTTTAACTTATCTTTTATCTTTTTTAAACATTTTAACTTATTATTATTCAGTTTAAAAACTTTAATGTAATTAAGATAATAATTCATTTTTTTCGGTGGAGATTTTTTTAATTTGCAAAATATTAATTATTTTGGATAGTTCACGTTTATACCTGAACATTTTAACTTATTCTTATTCAGTTAAAAAAACTTTAATGAATTATTAAGATAATAATTTTTTTAATTTACAAAATATTTTTTATTTTTTTATTTTAATCTATTCGTACGTAATTAGGATCATAATTTAAATTTTTCGGGATTTATACCCCTAATTCCCCTGCGTATGCGCCTGCGACTAAACAATTGAAATGGATCTAGTTCGAGCAAACTAGTACGTAAAAAGGCATTATAAATGAAACATAAAGTGAAGAAATCGGATAAAAGTATTAAGAAAGCAGTGCAAAACTGAGATCTCTTGTAATTTAAACAGAAATCGTTTAGTTTATCTTTCATTTTTAATGAGACAAATTCATCTGTTTATATCTTTCACAGCTTCAATATTCTCTAGTTTTGATTTTTGAAATTTTCAGTCATGTTTGTAAAACAATATTTACATAGGAGTAAAAATAATCTGAAATTCCCATCCGAAATCGAAAATTCCAACATTATTATTCTTTAAAATTTTTTTCATAAAGAAGAATCCAATAAAGAATAAGAAGTCAATAGTTACCCAAGATGTTAGTCAAAGTGGGGATACCGTGAATAATCCAGGTTTCAAAATATATCAATATTTAATTTTCTTAAACAATTAATTAGACGGAATTAAAAACGTATCACATTTTAATTAATAAATATGAAATTTGAATTATTCATTTCAAAATACAATGATTCGAGGAAGACTATTTTTTCAACTCGATGTATATGTCAGGGGGTTTTATCGATTTAAATTAATTTTTAGTAATATCTTATATTGTTTAATTTTACTGTCGTTGGAAGGATTGTTGTGAAAAGAGTATTTTTTTAATTAAGAATACTATAAATATTCCAAACAAAATTGTTTGATTTTTAAATAAATAAATTACTAATCAGATAAATATGCAGACATATCTTCTACATGTCAGATCAAATATGTTCAAATATATTTCAAAATCACAAATAATTGTTTGAACGGCGTGTGTCGTTATTGATCAGGCACTAAAATCCTTTTTTCAAAAAAAAATGTGTTTGTTTTTTTTCGGTCACGCTATGAATTGTGAAATTGCGGAGGAACCCGAGTGAATGCACTTAAGGTTTGGTCAATCTGGATAGCCCGCATCCAGATGTTTCTATCTGTGCAGCGCCATCGCCGAAAGACGCCGGAAAGCCGACAAAATCGACCGAAACCATGCAGGTCGTTAAATTGTTAAATCAACACCGATTTTGAATAATGACAATTTCGATGATTCCTACAAAGAATTTCGTGAAAATTTTTATGAAAATACTAAATAAATACTAATTTGTTTGATAAATGACGATTTTTATCACTTTTTTACTTATTATATTTCTAAAAATCAATTTAGTATTGCAAATTAATTTGCAAATTTTCGTTATATATAATATATTAGTCTAAAATGTTTGTTTGTCGGTCACGCTATGATGAAAATTTGAAATTTCGGAGGAACCCTAGCAAATCCACGTGAAAACATGGTCAATCTGGAAAGCCAGATTGGAGACGGTTCTGTCTATTCAGCGCCGTCTCCGAAAGGCGCTCGGAGTTTATTTTCTTTTTTATATCGTTAATTCCCTCTCTTTCCGAAACCATTGTATAAATTGGGTTCTTGATCAAAAGACGTCTTCATTAACACAAAACTTTTATTTCTACCAAACAATGATTTTTTAAACAAATTTTTTGAGGAACAATGTTTCATTTTTAGCATAACCAGATATCCTAATTCAAATATAAATATTGATATATAATTTTTTTAAGGAAATTAAATCCCAATCTATTTTTTTTAAGAATTTCATCATACTTTTGTAACTTTTATTATAAATTAATTTTCTTAAAAATAAACTTCCTTAATCATTCAACTATTAAAAACATTCATTTTTTACAGAAATTAAATTATTTTTAAAAGCTAATTTTTACATATAGTAAACTTTTTAATAATTCGATATATTAAAATATTCATATTTTATAGAAATTACATTATTTTAAAAATTAATTTTATATACAGAAAACTTCTTTAATAGTTCATTTTATAAAAAATCGTTTTAAATAGTTAAACATTATTTTTAATTTATCTGAAATATAACTATGATTTTTTAATTTAAAAATATCAAAAATTTACAGTTCACCAAAAAGAACCCCTAACAGTATAAATGGTTTATATAATGGTTTACACGTACCAGCTTGATCAATAAATTCATTTTCAATCGAAGAACTTTGATCTCTCCGTGGCTTCTGTAGAACACTGTAGATCACATTTAAACCTTTCACTGTGTAATCACTTTCGAGATATTGGCTTGCTGTGGAACATATTTTAGGTTTTTGTATTTATTCGCATTGAGTTGTTTGACGAATTTAGATGCAGTGTAATTGTTCGTATAAAGTATTTAAGAATTACATAAAATTATTAGACATTTTCCGAGTATATATTTTTATAATAGTGAAACGGTTAGGCTTTCTCTTTCAATTTTTTCAGAAATGTCCGCAGATGTCTTATTTTCTTTTAATATTTGTCTGGACACTTGTTACTCCAAACTTAGTCTACATCTTATTAATACATCATTCAATTATAACAAATTTTAGATTAATCCTAACCTAATTATATCATTTCTAACAAATAGTTGATGAAATTAGGATTTACGCAAAATACAGTGTTTCTTTTATTACTTTTATTAATTATCCAAAACGTCGACCGACTATCGATTCGTTATTTAATGATTCATGTAATTTACCAAGAAGGTTATTTGAGTACAATTTATTATTGATCATTTTTATTTTTGAATATTTTGATAATATTAACAAAATTTTCTTAAAAAGAAGTATTTATTTTAATATTTTTTTTCTTTATAAGTGTCATACAAAATAAAATCAATTTATTAAGTGGGTTTTAGAATAAATAAAATGCAGCCTTAATTTGTAAAAGTAAACTTCTTATTTTTCCATTTTCTTCTATAAAAAGTATTAAATTTATGTATTTAATTAAATAAATATGAGAAGGATAATAAGGAGACAGGTCGTTTATCCTCCGGTCTTTTCTCATCCCGATGTTTCTCCTTCGATGTTTTTCCTCCGACGTTACTCTTCCGACATTCATCCTCCCGGTATATATATATATATATATATATATATATA